>CM074490.1:38201933-38229261 GCA_037389245.1 Oryzias sinensis
AAAGAAAAGAGAAGCTGAAAGTGAATATTCTGATCTCCTGCTCCACAACACAGTCCAATGGCTGTCCAGGGGGGACGTTTGGCGTCACTTTGCCGTCTGTTTAGAACACGTGAAAACATTCCTGAAAAGCAAAGACCTGAACTACCCACAACAAAAGCTGCAGGTTTTGGTGGATATGACTGTGACAAACATCTAAATGAGCTGAATGAAAGTCTGCAGGCGCCGCAAATGCTTGAAGCCGTTCTGTCATTAGAGCACAGGCTGACTGTCATGGGGAACGTCGTCACGCACGTTTCATTTTATTGTTTTTTGTTCGAATCCTCAAAATAAAAATGACATCAAAAATCAGATTTGTTTATTACATTTCTTTAATTTTATCAAAGCAATGAAACATAATTCACTGATATTATAATGAAGTTAAACTTGAACAACAGAGCAGTCACGTGACGCGTCGTTCTCCCAGAATGCACTGCAGGGCAAATAAACATTTAATCATTAATGCTCATTATGTATTTGTAGCAACTTAGTCATTTTGATAGTAGGCTAATATAGATACATATTGCATGTGTTGCCTTCATTACAAGGCTTAAATAGGGCTTTGAATATTTTGCGGCTCCAGACATATTTGTTGTTTGTTTTTCTTCCGTCCAATTTGGTTCTTTCAACATTTTGGGTTGCCGACCCCTGCTCTACTGGGTCTAGATGACCCCACTCCCAATGATAAAGTGCCTAGGATAGCACAAGGGTTACATGAGAAGATTGTATGTTTTTTATGGGCATAAACTGCTTCCACAATTCTGCTCATCTCTCCTTTAAATGCATATCTTTACAAATGTGGCTCCATTTAAAGCAACACATTTTCCAACAGAAGACCTTTTTTATGGCAGAGAAAAGATCCAGGAGAAAAACCATTTCAAAGAAGTCTAGTGAATCTTCTCAGTGAGGCATGTTTCTATGAGTCCATCTGATGAGTGTCATGTCTGTTTTCAGGCTGGAGCAGCGAACGTGTCCACGAATATTTCGTGTGGGCCTCTGAGGTGGTGAGGAACCTGAAAGGAACCAACTCCGTTCTGGAGGAGAAGCTGGCTGAGCTGTTCCAGGAGAGAGGCCTGACTCTCTGAGAGTGTCTGCACCAAAATGGGAATTATTCTGACTACATCTAAAATATTAAATCTGTTTTCCTTCATGTGTTTCACTCTGTTTTTGGACAAACAAAATGGGTTCTGATCTCCATGAAGCACAGCTTTTCCTAATATAGCTCCTTATAGACTGGTAAAAATCATGACATACTACATAGTGAAGCATGGCGGTGGGAGTATTATGCAGCCTCAGTGGATGAGGTAGTGAGATAGTAAAGTTCACAGGAACATTTGGGTACTACATATACCTCTGGATTCTCTAGAAAGGACTGTATTAAATATTAGTTGGTACCCCGTCAGTTTCTTGCACACAGAAATAAATGAATAATGACTCAGAGACAGTTACTGATCTTTTTGTAGGTTTACTCCGCACAAAGAGCACAAATTTGTACGCAGGGTTACAGACAGATGAACAGGGTTGTTGCATCAGAGTCCGAACAACGGAGCTCAAAGTCTGAACAAAGAAAACAGGAAAATGGTCTGGACTGCTGGAGAGAAACTCCAAGGCTAAAGTGAAGATAAGTCTGAGGCCTGCTCAGCAGAAAACACATGCACAGAAAAAGGGAGGATGAGAATAAACTGTGAGAACAATAGCTCGGCTGTGCTGTCTTCAAATGTAATACAATTTTGAGATGACAATACATGCTCAGTGAATTAAGTTTAAACCATTAGTGTAATAAAAGTTAAAGGCAGTTTCTAACTATTCTTCACACACCCCCCTGTTTGTCATATCAGAATTATATACGGAAAGTCAGCAGAACTCTTCTCATCATCAACCATATACCACTTCACGAAGATTTTCAGTGTAGACGCATCGGCTCTGCATCGAAAACAAAAGTGTATAGGTATATGTAAATACACAAGAATACCTAAAAATCAACGTGAATAAATGAACATATCAGAGGCGGCAGGTGATGCATGTATGTGGCAAGCAAAAACCTCCAGGGCTAAACTTATACCATCTGTGTGAAACATTCAGTGAGCGATCAGGGAGGACAAAACTCATCAACGGTTCCGCGCCCCTCGGCGGCCATCCCTAAGGATACGCATGCATCACCAGTCTGAACCTCGGCACAAAGTCGTTAAGGAAAGTTACTTAGTACAAGAAACAAAATAAGAAATAAAGAAAATAAACAAATTCAAATCTAAGAAAAGAAAAAAACAACAACATCTAAAAAGGAAAATAAATAAATAACACTTCAAAGACTAGTTTCAACCACGAGTGGATGTGGACCTGGTGAATTGTTGGCATAGTGCTGATAAAGTCAGCCTGACAGCATCGCGGCCATCATTGATGTGACACATGGAATCAACCAGGTGATGAAAAGAAAAAAGAAAAACAACACACAGCGGACTGGATTGACTAGTTTTATCAGTACACTCCACCAGAAGTAAACCAATAAAGTGGGGACCCAGACCAGTAGGCGACAGTCATCTGAGAAGAAATTTGTGATTTAAGGTTCGTGACCTCATTGATGATGTGAGTGAGATCTCCACAGGAAGAGGGAATAAAAGTACAAGATGAAACCACGAGGAACAGCTGGACCCATGTTAGCTGGTTCGAAGCTCGCTGTAGCTGGAAGAGAGGAGCGCTAGAGGAAACACACCTGGGAGCCCCCCTCGCCAGGAGTAGTGTCACACTGCCGCCGTTCCGTAGTTGGACTTCAACCAGGGATGTGTCTCAAAATGTCAGTCTCATAGGCTCTCAGCAATTTACAGTGGCTTACGTGAGTCCAGGAGGGTCGTTCAGCAAGTCGGACTGCAGTTGGCATGATGAGGAGAACCTTGAAGGGTCCTGTCCACCTCAGGTGTGACCAATCAGTCCGTTAAATGGCCTGCAGGAAAACCAGGTCACCGACAGAGGCCTTCTGGTCAGGATGCAGAGTCTGTGGGGAGGAGAGAGCTGGAGGCAGACTCAATGCGTTCCTTTGATCTCACAGCTTTCTTCAAATAAAATTAGGCAAAAAATTAAAAAAAATAGTGAAAAACACATTAAAAGGGAAACAGGTCGTAAATAAATAAATCATACACGGACACAGTAAAAACAGGCCTCTGCCAAGGTCAGGCACGTCGACTAATGGGAAAGTTTGAATGGAAGGGAGTGGAGCATACTGCATGTGATTCTGGAGAATTCGCACAAGAGAATCACAGATGACATTGTTTCAACTATCAGCAGTGCAAGCAGCTGCAGCTTACAGCGAGTGAGTGAAGGTGGGGGGCTGATCAGATAAGGTGGTGAGGTCCGGGGAAGGAAATAATTTTGCTAGAAACAGAAACTAAATGTCCCAAAAAATTTAACCTGTGCTTGGGCCAGCTGGAGTTTAGTTTTACCGCACTTATTGCCCTGAGAGTTGAAACTTAGAAAGATTAGCAGACATGTCCATTAAAAAAAAAAAATGTAAGGACGAGTTAGTGAACCAGAGATCCTCAGGAATGCTTTTAAGGGGTCAATCCTGATTTACAAGCAGAAATGCAGGGACCTGATCAGTGGGGTCAGAAGGCTGCAATCAAACTTTTTATAAGCAGGGGAGAGTGAACTAAAAAAAAAGAAAAAATAAGGAAGCCGGCACCCGCCATCTGAGTCTGATCATGTTTATTCAAGAGGGAGGTGTGTCCTGCACAAACTGATCCACGTCTGCTTTGTAAAAAATGATACTTTCTATAGCTTTTTCTGAACATTTACCCTAGTCCATGTCCTAAACACTAAAATACACAGTAAAACACGTCCTATCATTATTCGGAGAACAGAGAAAGCTGTTATATCTGCTTACAACGGAGAAATCACCCCTCCTTTCTGCGAGTTCTCATCCGCCTGTCTGCAGGCTCGGGCACGCGCACTCTGATCTGTGAAGCTGCCCCCCCTCCTTCTGCTCTGTCCTGCACTCTGAGGCTGCTTAACTTTCTATGAAATCCATAATCTTTAACCCCTTTATCCAAATACTTGATTTATGTCTGATCCTGACTTTCCACGTACTTCTAAACTTTATGAAAAGCTTTCTGGATCTGAGCAACGTGCCGTCTTTCTTTTTAGTGAGATTTTGTGAATGGGCCCCCCCCATCTTTTTGAGTTTTTTGATCGACGATCAGCTACAATGTTCTCAATTTCAATCACAAACCAGAGTTCCCACCCAAGTAACCCGTTTTATGGATTCTCCAGCGCTGAATCTAATCAGCAGAAAAAGCTTGAAGAATCAGAAAAGGAACCTAATTATTTGTCAACTGAGTCACTATGTGTTTTAGAACGAGGCATTAATCAGAGTGAGCACACACCACAGGAGCTATCAGAAAAAAAAAGTGCACTCAGATACAGACAGAGAGACATAAAAAGCGTTACACACATAAAGCTTCCCCGGAGCTCCGTTTCTTCACAAACACAAAGAGCTGAATAAAGAGAACATTCAGTTGTCCTCTCGAACACCATCTGTCCAGTTTTTAAAACCTGTTTGGGGTCACAGAGTCCGTGGAACCCACCCAACGACTGTTTGGATGAAGGTGGGGGCTGAGGGACAATTTAGGTCCCAACTTGACCTATAAAATGTTTTTTCAACTTCTGAACCCGGTTCTGTTCCCTTTCGGGGTCACGGGGCTGCTGGAGCCTATCCTGGCCACTTGTGGGTGAAGGCGGGGGTCATCCTGGACAGTTTGCCAGTCTGTTGCAGGGCCACAATCACACACCCATCTAGGGACAATTTAAAGTAACCAATGTACCTATGAAGCATGTTTTTGGATGGTGGGAGGAAGCCGGAGAAACCCCCCCCACACACGCATGCACGGGGAGAACATGCTAACTCCACACAGAAATATTCCAGCTGGGATTTCAATGCAGACCTTCTCGTTGGAAGCCAAGAGTGTTGACCGCTACACCATCTGGAACACAACAGCTAAATGAAAAAAGGGTTTTAAAGAGCTCTACCTTAGGACTCGTCCATGTGTTTCATCACTATCACTAAACTCCTGAAAGTAATCTTTTCTGATTGCAGAAAAGATTACCCAGCATGCCCAGCACATTCACAGAAAGAGTGCACGTCCTCTAGACGCGTCCAGAGGGGCAGTGATGATGATAGCCAAAGGTTGGAGCTACCAGGAAACAGTTCTAGAGGAAGAGGAGGCTGACTCGCCGTGGTGGCCCCTTGGGGAGCAGCTGAGGGCAAAGCAGAGCCCCATGAAGCCCTTGGTTGGTGGGGCCTGCAGGATAACAGAGGCTCCTCCCACAGAATGCAGGTTCAGCCTAAAACACTTCCAACTACACACTGACAAAGGCGCTAGAAGCACGCTCCTCACCTACTCCAACTATTCACTAGAAGGGTCTGTATGAAAGACTTAGCCTCATTCAGCTTTCTTCAGTCACATCTCTATTATCTAATTGGCCGACCAAAGCTGCTAATTAATATGATATTCTCTTTATGCTATGAATTAATGAAGCGTGTGAGAAGAACATCAGGCATGCATTAAACCACAGCTGACCACAGGCGGGGGTATAGAGACTTCAAAATAAAAGCAAATGTCACTTTTAGAAATCCATGAGCTTTTTATGGAAATCTAAAAATAATCTATACCTGCATTTGGGGTTTTAAACAAATCAAAACAAACCTGGACCTCATTTTCATCTGAAAAACACAGACAACACAAACCAAGCAAAGGCCACAGTTAAACCAGCAAAGCTGAAAAACCAAAAGAACGTGGAAAACAAAGTGACAGAATTACAAACATACAGATGTCCTGCAAAACGGGAAAAATACCAACCTTCAATTATGATAAAATAATGATCAAATCAGCCTAAAGTATATTTTAACAACTAACAATGTAACTAACCTTGGTTCTATTAAATGTTGTGCCACCACTACTATTTTATGGGAAAAACTTATAATCCATTTTATAAATGACATTGACATAAAGGGTCTTTTTTATACCAATGAAATGTAAGTTTTACCTGAGAAAACAGCAGACTTTGGTCCTGATGGATCCTGCAACGTTTGGTTCCCTTTTTCTCCCAAGTAGATTTTAATGACCTGCATGTAACCCTTGTTCTATCCTAGGCACTTTACCATTGGGAGGTGGGTCATCTAGACCCACTAGACAGTGGGGTCATCTAGACCCACTAGACAGAGCTCTGAACCTTTGTTCTTCAATGATTTGTGATCTTCACTGGTGTCCATGGATTACATGAAATCTTTCCACCTTTATCCACCTTTGTCATGGTAGGGGGAACACCTCAATGTAAGGGGGGGGGGGGGGTCATAGGATAGAACAAGGGTTCCGATTTAGTTTCCACATCCCTTTTTCAAAAATATGTTATATCCTCTGTTGTCTTTAGAACCGCTGTGATGAGGCTCCTCCTAAACAAAGAGCCTGAAGTATTAGGCTATGTTCCTCAATTTACCATTTTTAAATTAAAAATCCCTTACTCCCCTCAGTGACCGGTTGGTAACAACGACACAATATTTAAGAGCTACTTCTACTGGATTTCAATGCGGCATTTGGTATATTTGATCACTGAATCCTTTTCATTGGATGGACTCCTAACTGGCTTCTCTGGTGTAGTACACCCACTAGCTTCTTTGTCAGGTCCACCTTTGTAGAACCGGGTTGGACCCCTTATGTCTTCAGAACCGCCTTGATCCTTGGTGGCAGAGATTCAACAAGGAAACATTCCTGAGACTTTGGTCCATGTTGTCATGACAGCATCACTCAGTTGCTGCAGATTTGTCTGCTGAACATCCATGAGGCTGGTCTCCCGTTCCACCACATCCCAAAGGTTCTCTGTTAGGTTCTGGTGACTGTGGAGGCCGTTTGAGTCCAGAGAACTCATTGTCATGTTCTAGAAACCAGTCTGAGATGATTCCAGCTTTATGACATGGAGCCTTATCCTGCTGGAAGTAGCATCAGAAGATGGAACACTGTGGTCAGAAAGGGATGGACATGGTCAGCAGCCATTCTCAGCCAGGCTCAGTTGGTTCAAAGGGGTCCAAAGTACCAAGAAAATATCCCCCACACCATGACACCACCTCCACCAGCCTGAACTGGTGATGCATAGCAGGATAGATTCAGTATTCCTAGTTTATGACCCAAAAATCCCAAACAAACAGAACATGGCAACAACTCTAGTGCAAAACCAAACTGCTGTTCCTTTAGCGATTATGCTAGTAAATAAAACCCTCAAAAACTGCAGTTTACATGAAGAAATGACATTTGGTAATTATGGAAACAGAAAACTACAATGTAGATCAGCTAGGAACAGGGCAAAAAAGTTACCCGGTAGCCCATGAGCAATTTCCTTCTACTGTTTTCTATAATGATAATGATAATAATTAATAATAATGAATTTTAGTTATGTGGGGCCTTTCTGGGCACAAGGTCGCCTTACAGATACAATGCAATTATAAAAGTAAATGTTTTATTTTCCTCTTTTGTTACCAGTCTAAAGCTCTAAGGTTGAATTTAGTGTGAAAATAAACTCTTTTTTTTTTTTACTTTATTGTTCAAAACAAATAGAACAAATATGTATGACAGGAACACAGCTCGTGCTGGTTTGCGGCGCCTTCCGTCCGTGAAACCAGGGTTCAAATCCGGGCTGCTCCCTGTTCCCTTCTCTACCTCTGTGCCGGTCCCAAGCCCGGTTGCTTTGAGAAGGTTGCGTCAGGAAGGGCATCCGGCGTAAAAACATTGCCAAGTTTACCATGCGACTTGTTCGCTGTGGCGACCCCTGATGGGGAAAGGAGAAAGAGAAAGAAGAAGTATGACAGGAATAATAGTCATAACATCGAGAATGTCAGGGGATGGTACATGTATAAAAAAGAAAAATGACAGAAACAGATTGCTATGCATTGATAATATTTAAAGACAGACAGTTTTCATAAATATGTATGGCCTTTTTGTTTAGGCTATTAGAAATAGTATGTAAATAAGGCATGCATTAAGCCACAGCGGTTAGCGCTCTTGCCTCTCAGCAAGAAGGCCCAGGTTCAAGTCCCAGCTGGGGGACCTGAACCAGAACATCAATGAGGACCTTTCTGCATGTTCTCCCCGTACATGCGTGGGTTTTCTCCGGGTTCTCCAGCTTCCTCCCACCTTCCAAAAACATGCTTCATAGGTTGATTGGTTAATCTAAATTGTCCATAGGTGTGAGAGTGAATGTGTGTGTGATTGAGGATATTCTACCCTGCGACAGACTGGGGACCTGTCCAGGGCGCCCCCTGCCTTCGCCCACAAGTGGCCGGGATAGGCTCCAGCAACCCCGTGACCCTGAAAGGGAACAAAACGGAATAGAAAATGAAGGAATGTCAATAAGATTCTAATTCTTTAATTATTACAGGGGAAAGAATTTGTGATGAGGAAAACTTTGATTAGTCAATATGAAATTTACAAAACATTATAAATAGTATAATATTTAATAATTAATTAATTATTATTAATTAATTGCCAATTTTACGTTTGATCTTATATTTTTTTGTGTAGGCCAAATATGATATGTTCAAATTTCATCTGATATTGTGAATCTAATTTGTAATTTAGAAAACGTGCAAAATCTTTCAAAAATCTCTTAGTAATATTACAATTCCAGAATAGGTGACTGACTGTTTCTGGGTGTTCTTTACAAAATGTAGAGTTGGGGTCAATAGTCTTCTTCTATCTGAGCATGTATCGATTATGGGATAGATTCTATGTAGGAGTTTCTAGTAGACGTCTCTCATCTCATCCTGAAACAATGTTAGGTCTATTTTACTGATACAGTATTATTTTTTAATCATATCAATGACTTTTATAAGTAACATAATCTGCACATATTTTGGATACTTCATTGCCATGTTGATTTCTAAAAGTTATTTCTTACAGAATAATTTAAGTAATTCATCTTTGTCATGTGCTTTCTAGAACCCGGATATTGATAAATCATGTAATAAAATGGTTACAGTAGATCAGGGGGGGGGATTATATAAGTTCACTTCCTTCCACTTCCTTTCAAGCAATACTTAATTTTATGTCTAATTATTATAAGTTTCATTAGTTATTGTATGAATGTATAACTGATGATTGTATTGTTTTGTGTATTATTCTTATTTGATTGCTTGAAATAAACCATTTCAAATCAAATCAAATCTTGTTATTAACTAATAATTTCTGATGCAGGGTCCAAACATTTTTCCAGGACGTCAGGAATAAATGTTCTCCAATAAAAAAGAGCAGAGGGAACAGAAATAACATTTTGCTGAAACACGTATGATCTTGTTTTTTAGTTGAAACAGGATTTTCCAATAGTGGTGTCACTTAGAGATATGAAGGGAATATTTGCATCAAGTACAGATTTCATTAGTGACAGCATCAAAAACAATGGCATACTCTTTAGGAGGAACAGCAAGGTTGTATTTAAGGTTAAATTCTTCATTTCTAAGTAATTGACCATTGTGGTTAAAGAGCTGACCCACCAGAAGGATATTATTGTCAAACCAATGATTGTAAAATAAAGATTTGTTCTTGTAAAGGATATATCTGTTATTCCACATAAACCCCCTAATTTTGTGTTTATAGATAAGTGCCCATGAAAGAAGAGTTTGTCTGTGAAAAGCAGAGAGTTTCACTGGGATTTTGTCTATTATGATGACAAAGTAGAAGAAAATGGAGAAAACCTACTTTAGCAAACATGTGATGAGGGAAAATATTCCAAATGGAGAGTGGAGTTTTTAAATATGATCCAGTTTATTTTAAAAGTATTATTTTAAGTAGTAAAATCAAGAAAATTTAGGCCTCCTTTTTCATAGGAGTTCATTAATACAGATTGTTTATATAACGAATACGGTTTTTCCAGATGAAGTTTAGCAGCATTTGATCAATAGATTTCAGTCTGATTGTCCAGAATTAGTCAGTCTAGAAATCCCTTCTGCTTTGGAGAGTCAATCCTTCCTCAGACTCAGGTCTCTCTGAAGCCTTTGGTTCAAACAAGAGCATCTTTCTAAATTACTTTTGGAAATAATAATGCCTAAATATGTTACATTTTCTGTTACAGGAATGTTGCAGATGGATTCTAAAGCACAATCTTTAACAGGAAGAAGTTCACATTTGTTTAGGTTGAGACGTAGACCTGAGACATCAGAGAAAGACTGAATCAGGCTCAGAGATCAGGAAACCTGACTGCTGTCTCTGAAGAAGAGAGTCGTGTCATCAGCAAACTGACTGACTAACATTTCTCTATTAAGAACTGAGATGCCTTCAATTTATGAATAGTGATATAATCAGCAAGAGTTTGGGTAACTAGAAGAAAAAGATACGGTGAAATAGGACACCCCCCCCCCCTGTCTGATTCTCTTTATTAAGATTGAATCTAGGGGGGGTGCCATTTTTTAGTTTGACAGAGCAGTTAGCATTAGCATACAGAGTTTTAACTGTTTTACAGAAGAAATTTATGAAGACAGCTGAAGATAAAATGATGATTAACAGAGTCAAAGGCTTTGTAAAAGTCTAAAAAGAGAATCAACTGTCATCAGAGATCAGCTGTGAGGAATCTAGAATATCAAGAACTAGACCGATGTTATTGGAGATGTCTGCATGAATCCTGATTGTGTCTCTGCAATAACTGAGTTTAGAACAGATTTAAGTCTTTTTGCAAAGACAGATGCAGGAATCTTGTAGTCATTATTTAATAGACATACGGGACGCCAGTTGTCAATGAGAAGTCCATCTGTGTTGGGTTTGGGTATCAGAGTAAGAACGCCTTGATGTAATGTTGGAGGAAGGAAGTCTTTATCTATGCTCTCTACAAATACCTGTTAGAAAGGGGGTCATTTTATCACTATATGTTTATCAAATTCTCCCGTTTAACCATCTGATCCAGGAGATTTGTTATTCTGAAGGTGGTTAATAGAGAAAAGTATTTCATTTTCTGAAAGAGGAGAATCCCAGAGATCAGAGGCCTGGATCTGTTGTAGATTCTAGGAAGTGATCAGGATCTTCGCTGGGTTCAGAGGCAGTTTACTGTAGAACAGGCTAACATCATTTGCAATAACTTTGGGGTCAGAGGTCATCTGGCCTTCAATGTTTAATTGCTGTAGTGTATTTGTCTTGGAACGACGTTTCTCCAATTGAAAAAAGTAAGAGGAATTCTTCTCCCCCTCTTCTAACCATTTCAGCCTTGATCTTCCAAAGGCTCCTCAGCTCTGTTCTTATAAATATTGTCTAATTCCTTTTTTTTGGAATAATGCTAAATTTATTTTATCATCATCTGATAAATCTGCAGGATTTTTTTTTTTAAATTGTCATAATGTCATTGATAATTTGGTTTTCTTTAGCCTTTTTAGTTTTATTTAGTTCTGATCAAAGCTTTCTAAGAAAATTAGTGATTTCAAATTTAAAAAGTTCCCACTTTTTACCGTAACAGTTTTCTTCTTTTGCTAGATTATAAAGTTAGAGATGAATTCAGAAACCTTTTGTTGTACTATGTCTAGCTTAAGCAGTTATTTAACATCCAGTAAGCTTTCTTATTTTGGGATCTAGTTTCAGATAATTTGATAGAAATGTAAATTGCTTTATGATCTGTTAGTGGAAAAGGAAGAATGTTGACTTCAATAGTGTAGCGACCTGGGGGTTAGCCTTGCCTTCAGCCCCTAAGCCTCATGGGAAGTGGAGAGTTTTGGGGTGAAAACCTTGAGTGAGAGACTGGAAGTTGAAGTGAGATCCATGCTGTTTAGGCTGTTTGTGTGTGCTTCAATAGATGGACTTGATGCTGAAAAGGAACTTGACTTCTCTGCCTGTGTCTTCCTCCTTGAGACTCTCTGGACTCGTGCGGTGTATTTGGCACAGACAGCTCGCCAACAGACCTTTTTCATACTTCCGCATTTTACGACCGGAAATACGTCAATGACGTGTAAATCAACTTCCTGTTAGCATAGCGGCACATATGAAGAATGGCAGAATCGAAGAGTTGCAGTTTCTGTTGTGTTCAGGCTGTTCATCTTCCAACCAAAAACAGCCCGGCCTTTCATTTCATTCTTTTCCTGTGGATCCAAACCTGAAACCCAAATGGATACAGGCGATCCGAAGAGAGGAAGGGCATAGTTTTAATGTAAACACAGGTAGCACCCTCTGCAGCCGGCATTTCACTCTGGATTGTGGTGCGGCTGCGTTGTTCATCGCCTGAAGAGTGGTGTTGCCCCGAGTATTTTCTCTTGGAACAACTTTACTGCTCCTTTGAGAAGGGAGTGAGTGTATGACAGAACCTCAAACGTCAGTCTATGCAGCTGTGCTGTGAAGATAGCAACATGGTGGCTAAGCTAAGGCATAAATGGATCACGACTACATGACACACCCACCTGCAGGTAAGGTTGTTCATAATGTGTTTGGTTAACGTTAGTCATCTATGTGAACCCTCATTGGATAAATGCATTTCTACCTGAACAAATTAATATTTATAATAAAAACTGTTGATGCTCTCACCTATTTTAATTACATTTATTTAATTAATTTTGAATATTTTGTCATTTTGTATTTCCCTTAACAAAAATAAATGAAACGTTTTTGTAATTAAATACTTAACATACTTTTCAAAACACGATTACTGTGTTGTGTTGAAAGGTAGCATAAATATGTTCAGACTGGTTTTTAATTTCTTTATCTTTCCAGGTGCTCTGGATGAGACTTTGATTACATCCATGACTTAGAAGCCAAGTTCCTTTGCTGGAGCCAGGAGACGATGTCATGGCGGACAAAGAGTTCCTCGTTCAAGACCTCATTACTGACGTTGGATCTAAGATCATCATTCCACCTTTTAAGCGTTCAGCTCCATCAGCAAGGAGGAAACGGAACAAACACAGCCATTGCCCGCCTCAGAATTATAGTGGAAAGAGTGATCGGTAGGATAAAGTCCTTCCACATCAGGGACTCTCTGTGCCGCTCACACTGATGGGCAGTGGGAATCAGATCTGGATAAACTGCCGTGTTTTGGCAAATTCTCATGGACTTTTTTGTTTTGAAGAGTGAATTTATGTTTGGTATGTAAATCATGTATAATGTGCAAATAGTATGGAAACATTTAGTGTTTCAACATATCCTTAAAATCTAATTAAATATAAGCAATACAAACTAATTTGGCATAATAATTGTTATATTCTTAATATTTTTCTGTTGAAATGTGACTTTGACTTCACAAAAAATTAGATGAACAAATAAAACAATTTTGGTCAAAATTTTGCCTCATTTAATTTTTTGGTAACAACAACAACTGATTAATCAAAACACAAACACCATCAAACATTTACAATAAAAATAACATTACAGATCATTAACAGTAAGACAGAAGGCTGAACTGATTGTTAAAGACAAGATAAGTGTAATTTAAGGTATGCATTCATGCATTTGCCATAATAATATATCCAAGTTCTCTTTCATTCCATCTCAGAAACCCATCCAACACAGCCATGAGAGGTTGGGGCTGCACCTGGCATAATCTGCTTCCAGATGCCATCAGATATGGATCTGGCTGTGGTCCTACACAAAAGAAACACAAGTTTTAATTCATTATATCTGCTGTAACCATAATTCGGTTAGTCATAAGATTAGAAAAAACAACTTAACTTGCTCACAAAGCAACAAAAAGTTAAATGAATCACCTGTATATGCCTTGTACAGTGTGGAGCTCAGACCGTCCCTGCCAACTGTTTTGGACTTTTGCACCACCAGCTCACTAACCGGTTCAGGATGGATTCCCTTAGAAGTAAAAGGCAAAAAGCAATTACAGTCTGTAGTCACTACTGGGGGTGTTTTTATAATAATTTGCAGTTATGGATACACATCCGTTCTTAAATCATAATGACAATTTGATCACAAACCCACCAGTGCTCTGGGTCTGTGCCATCAAGCCACTCCTGCAGGCCAGGGGGGGCGGAGCAGCCTGCAGACCCAGCTGTGAATAATGTGAGGTCTGGACCAGGATGGGAACTATGTGATTGCAGAATCCTTTAGCAGCCGCACAACTGCAGGAGAAAGCTTTCAGGTTGGCACTTTCTGCATCCAGCGATATCTGGAAACAATAAATTAAATAGGTCACAATTAAGACACTTATGTTGCTACATCAATGTAACATGAAACTATAACTGTCAGTAGGGCGACCAGATTTGAGTAAAAAGGGGTGAAGTGAGTTTGTGAGATATTTCATCGAGAGTTTGGTGTTCAGAGCTGCGTACATAAAAGCAAATATGATTACATTTCATCTATGTTCAATGTTTTTTTATTATATAAGTATCAAAAAAGAGGACATGTCCAGGAAAAGAGGACGTCTGGTCACCCTACTTTTAGGAAAATAATACTAATAGTTAGTGAAGAAAGTGCCGCAACCGCAGAAAAAAGAATGAAGACGCAAACGGACAACTTAGCATTTCTTATTTACCGCTTCACCAAATTTTTGGTTGTTATGTTAATCTCATGCCTTTTCACTTAAACATATACACAACATATTCACTGCGATGTGTTATACCTTATATCACAAATTAATAACACCTGGGGGGTATTCCAGGAAGCATGTTTAAACTAGCCTGACTTTAAGCCTGAACTCTGGTTGAAATCCGCCTGAACTTGCTTACTCTGGGTATGTCGGTTCCAAATGACCGGATATGAGTTAGCGTAATTACGCTCGACTTGGTAACCCTGGGTTAACGCACGGTACATAAAGACATTCTCAATAGATCGCCGATTTCTGGAGTCACCATGGAAACGCGTGGAGAAAAAAAGAGAGCGCGACACTTCAGTGAGACGGAGTCTGAGATTTTAATGACGGAGGATAGAAATTATAAGTCCATCAAAAAAGTAAGACGGCTGAAAAATAATTTAAATAATTTAGTTAAATTTATTCAAACTCAATAATTGTTTATACAACTTAAATTTACGTATTTATCTAACTAAATGTCACATTACTCCATTAATCTTTTTTCCATCTTAATTACTTATATTTCTTGAACTTTCATATGTCTAAGTTTGAACCGGCAGATATGCTCATTTTTATAACAATAAAAAGAACGGGGAAAAATGCACGGAGTGCAAAAACTCATTAAAGAATTTTCCGTCACTGTCACAACAGATTTTTGTGGTAGTGGTGTTATATAAACTCATCATCCTCTCCTTTACTCTCACTCATGGTGCAGAGACGTAAGCTTAGTAGGACTAAATAGCTCGGCAAAACACGGTGAAACACAGTAAAACAGCTAAACAACTAAACGCATTTAGTCAAAAACCCACACTTAAACCCAAATCCGTCCAGACAGGCAAAGGGAATGATATCCCAGAATCCCTTGCGGTGCCGATCTAACAGCAGCACCAAAGTTACACCTACTTGATTAGATTAATTTGAACGAAAGGAAAATAATTGTCTGAAAACTACGTGTTATTTTTAAGGTGACCTAACAAAAAATGATTTATCTTAACTGAAGCAAATAATTAAGTTAGATCAAAGTATAAAGTTTATCTTTCCAACATCCATATGTGGTCTTATCACCGTCTCATGGTGGAAAAAGTATTATCTGAGCTTCTTCATCCACTAAATCATCTTCAAATGGACACGCCATGCTGCTTCACCTCTCTGAAAACAAACTAACCTTCAACTAAACCTGCTCCAGACCAGGTTATGTTCAGAGCATGAGTTGCTATGGCAACTTGACATACCCTGAAACATACCTCTGTTTTTGGAACTGAAAGCTGAGGTTATCAACTTCCTTAGCCTCAAACTTATCGTGGGAGCTAGCAGAACCTGCTGTCTGGAATACCCCCCAGGACTTACAGTTGACGTAAACAGAGTTATATTATAACCGCTGATGCGGCTATGGCTAAGCTAGCTGAAGCTTACCTTGGTAATGGTGGATAAACTCTTCGTGGACGAATTTATATCCCTTGTCCAATTTGTTTCCTTTGATGGACGAATCGAGTGTGCATCTTCTCACTCTTCACCACATCGGCGCTGGTGAACTTCGGAACACAACTCAGGCTCTTCAAAAACACTCGAGGCTCTGCCATTCCTCCACCAGCAAAGCACAAACCGGAACTAGGTTTACGCGTTGATGACGTGTTTCCGGTTTTTGCGGAAAAGGTCTATGGAGCCACTACATTAGCAGCTTGGCTATTGCTTCCCCACTAAAGTGACGACCCAGCTGGTTCGTTACAAGATCATCTGCACCTAGACAATCAGACACCAGCCAGTAATGGATGTGAGATTGTTTGGATCCATCATTATTACTCCAGATAAAAACACGATCTGATGGGAATTTTTCTCTCCAGGCATCTTTTAAGTTCTATCTCTGCATGAATGAATGTAAGGGTCTATCAGAAGAAAGAGCACATGGTGGCCATTTGTCCAGCTGATTATTCAAGGCTATATTAAAATCCCCTCCTATTATAATAATTGCATCAGGAAATTTGTTTAGACCATGAATTATATCATTTTCAATCAAAGAAAGGAGCTCAACGTGTGAAAATAAACTCGTTTCTATCCTATGTGAGATGAGTCGTAGTTTATCACCAAGTCTCAAATATTTTGTCAATAAAGTTTTACCAAAAAAACGCCCCTCCGGTGCAGCCTCGTCTTCTGTCCGGTTGGGGTAGGAACCTTTCTCTTGGTTCCGGCAGTCATGGCGGCGGAGGCAGACGTGGACCTCGACCTAGAAGCGGAGGAAAACTGCACCGGGAAGCCCGCGGAGAAGCCCCGCAAACATGACAGCGGGGCCGCGGACCTGGAGAGAGTCACCGACTATGCGGAGGAGAAGGAGATCTCCAGCTCCGACCTGCAGACGGTGAGAGCAGCGCGTGCTCGCCTCAGCCGCGTGCCCTGCTGTCTCATCACCGGAGGAGGATGATACAGCAGAGAACCGGATAACAGGAGATCCGGTCTGACCGACGCCTTACTGCCAGACCTGTGATCTCTGGTCCAGCACGAGAAGCAAAGTTCAGAACCATGTTTGGAGCAGGGAGAAACCGTTTGAGCTCTGGTAAACCGGTCCAGAAGTGATCCACTAGGAAGGTTCCGATAGATGCTCGTTCTGGCACAACCCATTCCCTGGTGAACGGAACATGAAAGTTCTGGATTGTGTTAGCAATAGTATTAAAAAAGAGAAAAATAAAACCTGAAAAATGTTGAGCTTTAAATCAGAATTTACTGCTCAGATGAGAAGTGATGCATCTTGGGAGATGTGAGTTTTTGTTTCAGTCTGAAAGGCTTTGGGCTGGACAGAACCAGTTCTGAACCCTTTGCCCCTCTGTTTCTCTGCTCAGGCCATGTCGGTAATCGGAGACAGAAGATCCCGGGAGCAGAAGGCCAAGCAGGAGAGGTGAGCGGGGCCCACGGGGGCCCGGAGGGACCCAGAGGGGCGAACAGGGATCCAGACCTCTATGGAGCCAGCAGGCAGGGCCTGAGCTGCTGTGTTGTGTTTCAGGGAGAAGGAGCTGGCCAAAGTCACCATCAAGAAGGAGGACGTGGAACTGATCGTAAGTAATCCCACCCACCTGCCAGATAGAGCGTCACGGACTCCTGTAAAGCAGTTCATTATATTTTTAGTTAAAAAAAAAACCCCACATGTCAAGACTGTAACATGTCAACATGTCAAGACTGTAACATGTCAACATGTCAAGACTGTAACATGCCCACATGTCAGGACTGTAACATGCCAACATGTCAAGACTGTAACATGCCCACATGTATTCAAGACTGTAACATGCCCACATGTCATGGCTGTAACATGCCCACATGTCATGGCTGTAACATGCCAATATGTCATGGCTGTAACATGTCAAGACTGTAACATGCCCACATGTAGTAAAGACTGTAACATGCCCACATGTCAGGACTGTAACATGCCCACATCATGGCTGTAACATGCCATCATATCAAGACTGTAATATGCCAATATGTCAAGGCTGTAACATGCAACATTTCATGACTGTTACATGTCATGGCTGTAACATGCCCACATGTCAAGGCTGTAACATGCCAACATATCAAGGCTGTAACATGCCAACTTGTCATGGCTGTAACATGCAACATGTCATGACTTTAACATACTAACATAACATGGCTGTAACATGCAACATTTCATGACTGTCACATGCCAAATTGTCACAGCTGTAACATGTCAAAATGTCATGACTGTCAAGACACTACCATGTAACAGCCATGACATGTTAGCATGTTAACGGCTTCAGCAGCGGGTCTGTCTCTGGATGTCAGAACCCCTGATGGCTCACGTAAACGCCTCAGTCGTTCACTAAAAAACAGGATTTGATCTCCTGCTGGTTTTGAATGTTTGTGCTCCTAAAAACAAATCCAGTCTGTTATCGTGATGGTAGGTCCATTTGAACAGTGAGGGAGAGAAAATTAAGTAATTGAAGTTAAAGATGTTTTTATAAATGCATTTTATTATTGTTTAAGTTAATAGTTGGTGGTAAACCCGTGTTAGCAGCACAGAGATCAGATAGTTCAGCAGGTTTCAGCACATAAAGAACTCCATAAAGAAAGAGGACTTCTAAATGATTCAGATTCGGTGGCTGTTGCTTAGCAACCCTCCATAGGGTTTCTATAGGACTGAGCGTACAGACCGGCTGGACCGCCATGACGCCGATAGTTTTCTCAGTTTCTCCTCTGGTCTCAGACTGTTTCAAAAACCCCATGGCAGTGAACCTGCAGCCCCCTTCCTGATCTGTGGCTGATCTCCTGTGCAGATGTCCGAGATGGAAATTTCCAGGGCGGTGGCAGAACGCAGTCTGAGGGAACACCTGGGGAACGTGGGGAAGGCCCTGGTGGCGCTGACCGACTGACCGCCAAACCCCGTCCATCACCGTCATCTCCCAGTTCAATAAAGTTTTCATCTGCTTGTTTATAAAAGTGTGAGCGAGTCCTTTATTCAGACACAAAGTTAATTTACAAAAGCTTCGGGGGCACAGCCCCCCAGGAACAATGGTACAGTCCCTCTTAAAGCGTGCATGTGCCGCTAAGTCTTCCTCTTCTTGGTGGTGGGCCGGTCAAACACGTCCCTCACCCCCGCCGCCTTCTGTTTGAAGAACTTGCTGTTCTGGGTGCTCTCCTGGGCCCAGGCCGAGTCGAAGGACGTGGTGTCCTGGTCCACCAGGTGGGTGTACTTGGTACGCCCGGACCGACCAAAGTTTTTCACCTGCAGGGGGGTTAGCAGAAGGGTTCAGCTGGCAGTTCAGACCGTCTGTAAGACACAGGTCAGCAGGTGAGAGCAGCGTACCTGCATGACTTTGGGCAGGATGGTTTTGTTGAAGTGATCCTCCAGGGTGGGGGCGCTGAAGTCTCTTTTGTAGACGTCCTCCTCCTCATCCTGGAATGGAGCCGCTGATTAGTAATCTGAACAGCAGTCCCCTCCTCTCTCCCTAAAGATTGGATTTGTCCCTCTGTGTAAACCTGTTCCTGTGGTTTCAGGTTTCAATAGAAACGTTTGGGTCAAACGGAGGATCAACCATGACCCCTTTACTGCTGATGGACATTTCTGCAGGTGACCACCATGGATCTGATAACTCAGGTGTTCTCCACCTCAAACCTGTAGCACATGGCTCAGCACTGACACCTGCTGGACACTTTGAGAGTGCAGCTTCAGGACTCCTGTCTCCATCCAGAGCACGTCACTGCTGCAGGGGGGGGGCTCCTCATGGTCTGAGCTGAGAGGACTTCTACAGACGCTGCGCTCGGCTGTTACCATGACGTGAATAGTGACGCCATATTGGAAAGTATGACACGAGGCTGAGCAGATACAGTAACATCTCTGCAGAAAACCCAGCGTACATCGATGCTCACTAGATTGGCGAATGTAGACCACAATGCATTGCGTTCGAAAATAACGTCTTTAAATGTATTTTTAAATAAATCTTGTTTTCAGTGGATTCATGATTAGTCATCGTAAAATCCTCCCATTGATTAGATTGACACTTTGTGCATTTGCTGACATCATATTTGCCGTTTAAAAAAGACAAATGGTGAGCGTGGCGTCGGCATTGCTTTTCCAAGGCTGTGTTTTAGTAGTTATGAAGAAGGGAGGGAATGTGGACACAGCTGAAGATTCAGACACCAGAAAACACACTGAGCGTCCTCTGCAGAGCGCTAAGCAGTGAAAATTCAGACAACCTGAGACTGATGCAGGAAAACCAGAGTTTCTGCACTGCCCCTATAGGGATAGGCTCCAGCAGCCCACAGGGACTAAACGGGTCTAGAACACGAAGGGATCAGGGACTGAACCTGTCATGGAGCTAGGAGGGGGGAACACTGAGGACAGAGCTGCTGTCAGTGACCGCAGCATCATCCGTGTGACGGCTGTCGGGGTGGGTGTGGCCTGAACAGACGACGGGGCTTACCATGAAGAAGGCTCCTCTGTGGTAGTACTTCTGCAGGAACTTGTACTTTCCTTTAGAGGCCTTGTTGGTTACGACCTTGCCGCTGTTCCGCAGCTCCGCCCGGCGCTCCTCCTCCGTCAGGCTGTGGAATCTCTCGATTTCAGCCTTCTCCTTTTCCATGCTGCAGAGACAGATGGATGTGGTTTAGAAAGTTCCCGCCCCAGGATTCCTCTGCCCCCTGACAGTTTACTCACTTCTCTCGAGCCTCTCGGTCTCTCTTGATGCGCTTCAGCTCTCGGACCTTCCAAGCTTCATACTCTTCCTCTTCGTTCTCTCCATCTGTGTCCAGAGCGTCCAGAGCAGCCAGGGTGCGCCGGTTTTCTTCAAACTCCTTCTTGGCCTCCTCTTCCACGATCTTGAGGGTGTAGCGACGGCGCTCCTCCGCCTGCCTCTTGGCTTCCACCTCCAGCTCCTTCTGCCTCTGCTCCTCGGCTTCCCGCTCAGCCACTGTGACTCTGTCCTTCCTTTGGGCAGAAAAGTCCCTGCATGAGCTCTTCGTCACCCCACTACCAGGAGTGTCTTTTCACACAAACCGTTTCCTCTCAGACACAAAGCTTTTCAAAGAAGCAGAAGTCTCCACCCTGAGTAACAATCTCCCTTTTTCAACCTTTTTCAGCCGAGGCGCACTTTATCCTGGACAAAACTCCCGCTTCACACCAGCATCCAAAAATGAAAAAGGAGAAACTCATAGTCTGTATTGATGTTCAGTCCCTCCATGATCTCACAGGCATTTTTATGATGATTGTGGCAGAAAAAGCTGCAGCTGTTTTTTCTAAAAGATGTAATAAAATTAAGTTAGTTTTCAGCAATACTTTTTAACTAAAATATTTGACATTTTACCTGGTAGTTGTTTTTCCCTCCAGTTTATTAACATGTAATTTTATGTAACCTCACAAAAAAACAAATATATTCTTTCTAAATACTGATTTATTTTTTAAATATTTATTTCAATGTTTGTGCAAAGGCAACTGGAATTTTAGAACAATATGATCCCAAAAGACTAACATTATATTTATGTTTTCTGTAGCTCCACAAAAAGTGAAGATGTTGAAGTTTTATTAGTTTTTTCTTTTGTCTTAATCAAAGATGAAGTCTTTGAAAACTTTCTCAAAAATGTTTTATTTCTTTTTAGATGATTAAATTGTTTCAGTTTAGTTTAATTGTGTCTGTTTCACCTTCATCCTGTTTCTTAAATGTTGTTCTTACTTCTTCTTTAGTTTAACATCTAAAATAATCCAGACGTTGTTAGAAAAGTGTTTCAGTCAGAAAGATGACTTGGACCAAACTCTGGGATGTTTGGCTGTTAAGAAACACAAACCTGGAAGGAGAACTAAACTGTTGACCTCTGACCTCTGATTTCATCAAGAAGATTTATAAACTGGTTGATGAGTGTTCGTTGTGGTTTAAGACGTTTAACAGGAAGATTCATTGTACGCTGAGACGCAGTCACTTTAACCCAATGCATCATGGGAGATGTAGTGATGGCAGACAGACTCTCTTCTCTGAGCTTCATGGTTTTGTTCTCTTGTTCCACGGTCTGACACCGGATTCTGTGGAAAGCTCCACCGCTAAAGACGAGCTTTAGCTGGTATTTCTGTTGGAACTGAGAGACTTTATGAGCAGAATCAGAACAAGGAAGTGAAGACTTTAACCACTTCTGATTGGTCAGACTGATGACATGTGATTAAGCCTCCAAGAATGATTGGTGGAGACAGTTAAAGGGGCGGGACTTTTCCTAAAACAGCTGAAGCTGTGGTTAAATCGCGGTACCGTCATTCTTATCAAAATGTCTTTAATAGAATCAAATAAACACAAAGAAAAAAGTATTTTATGATCTTTCATATTCCTAACTCCTCAGTGTTTTATCAGTTTGGATGAACACAGAGCTGGAATCATGGAGATGGAAATGTTTTTAGGTCAGTTAATGAGGGAAATTTCCCACGGCACACTGGTTGACAAACACTGCAAAACTACAAATCTAGACAGAAACATTTTATGAGACAAAAATCTTTCAGGCTGGCATCACTGTTTTTCCCAGAAGTCAAAGTCTTTTGCAGAATTTTGAGGAAAACATTCTAACGTTTGAAGCACATTTTTCTGCAGACATGTGGGCTCTTACTTGCGGATGAAGACGGGTTTGAGCCGCGGCTCTGCTTCGTCTTCGCTGTCGGTGTATTCTTCATACTCTGACTCTGACTCCGACTCCGCCCCAGACTTCCCCTCCTCCTCCACCTCCATGACCTCCATCTCCTCCGTCTTCCTCTCCAGCGCTCGCTGGCGCATCATCGCTCGTCTCCTCTCTATTTCCTGTGTGCAATCAGAAGCGTGTTTGGATCCGGACGATGCCGAGGCAAACACAGAGACAGAGTCAAAGTCACCTCATCATCCACTTCCTCCTCCTCCTCCTCTTCGTCCTCACTGCTCTCCTCATGCCGTGGATGCCATGTGCCTTCGTCAGAGTCCTCGCTGCTCTGCGCCACCACTTCAGGCTCCACTATCTGCCGGTGCCGGGCCAGTCTGTTTCAGAGAGAGGGGGCTGCTGAGCACCAGGGGGCCGGTCGTGTCAGGGGGGTCGGGGCGCCGCCTTACCTCTCTTCTACGTCCTCAGAGGTCCGGTTCATCAGACGCTTCAGACGTGGGTCTGAAACGTCCTCTTGCTCCACCTCCGGCTCTGGCTCCGCCTCCTTTCCCTTCACAAACTGGAAGTCCTCCTCATCCTCATCCGAGGACTCCATGGGTGCATAGTCTGGCCGTTTTCCCGAGACGTACCTCTTCACCTTCACCTTCTCCATGGAGATCTCGCCTGGAGAAAGAGACGTCAGAGTGTGGGTCTGTTCACTTCACCGTGGAAGAACTTGCTTTGGGACAGTGTTCAAACATGGGGGCCGTCCTGGCCTAGCTCTGACTTTGGTTTGGATTTGGAACAGGTACAGTGGACTTAGCGAACATTTGTGAGCCAACGATTTCACAGCTTTGTACCAGATAACTAAAAAACCCTTCTACGCTGAGGAAACGCGCTGCCACACGTCACTTCATGACGAACAAGGAGGGCGGTAAGCAGCGGTCACAGGTTCAAGCCCTAGAACAGAACAATGAACTGCCCTCGGCAGACGTAACGCATGGAATAACACAACATCAACCATCTTCTAAAAATGATTTAAAACCGCAGAATCAGCTCCATAGTGTCCTGTGACACAGTGATGCTCTAGATCAGTGTTTTTCAAGCTTTTCTGAGCCACGCCACACTTTAACCTTGACAAAAATCCCACGCCACACCAGCATAACAAAAAAAAAATAGATACATTAAAAAAAAAAAGGAGAAACTCATAGTCTGTATTGATGGACAGTCCCTCCATGATCTCACATGCATTTTTGTGATAATTGTGGCAGAAAAAGCTGGAAGCTGCAGCTGTTTTTTCTAAAAGATGGAATAAAAGTTAAGTTAGAAGATTTAAAAACTGTTTGATGTGGGTTCGTTTTTTTAAGACGTTAAAAGGAGAGACTAATTATGCGCTAAGACAGTCACTTTAACCCAATGCATTATGGGAGATGTAGTGATGGCAGACAGACTCATTGTTTTGTTCACTTGTTCCACGGTCTGACACCGGATTCTGTGGAAAGCTACACCGCTAAAGACGAGCTTTAGCTGGTATTTCTGTTGGAACTGAGAGACTTTATGAGCAGAATCTGAACAAGGAAGTGAAGACTTTAATCACTTCTGATTGGTCAGACTGATGACATGTGATTAAGACTCCAAGAATGATTGGAGGAGACAGTTAAAGGGGCGGGACTTTTCTGAAAACAGCTGAAGCTGTGGTTAAATCTCGGTACCGTCATTCTGATCAAAATGTCTTTAATAGAATCAAATAAACACAAGAAAAAAGTATTTTATGATCTTTCATATTCCTAACTCCTCAGTGTTTTATCAGTTTGGATGAACACAGAGCTGAAATCCTGGAGATGGAAAATGTTTTTACATCAGTGAATGAGGGGGATTTCTCACGGCACACTTGACCATCTCCCACGGCGGCACACTGGTTGAAAAACACTGCTTTAGCTCAGAAAGGGAGGATGTGGTGAGAAAAAAGACAAAAACACGGATTTCTAAGTTTTCCATTGTTTTCTATCCACAAAACAAAGGCGATCAGCAAGACGCAAAAAATTAACGACTTGCTTAATTGTAGGTCTCTTGAGATATTTTATGTATTTCCATGTTCAGAATTGGAAACTCCAACTTTATCTCTGGACCGTAGAAAGTTCTGGCTTTGGGAACCAACAGAGACTGGGTTCAAACACCTGAAACATGACCGGAAGTCCTCCTAAAGTAATGAATCAACATCCGGTCAGATCCCCCCCCCCTTTTTGTTTCAAGAAGTAAAACATAAATATAATAATAATGATAATAACAAAAGGTTTTAGACAACAGTAACGGGGGACGGGTTTGCCTCCTTTGGTCTTAGCTTCTGTTTCAGGTCCAAGATAAACCCAGAACCAGAACCTATTCCGAACTAGTTATTCCGCCTCGAAGGTATCGCAGTCCAAATTAATAAAACCCAGAGACCCGGGCCAGGCTAAGCTAGGCTAGGCTAGGCTAGGCTAACACAGGCGAATCGTTCACCTTTCTCGTTCCGGACCGGCACGGCCCCCGCCGTGGACTGGATCGGGGGCAGCTTCATGTTGACAGGCTCGTGGGAGGACATGCCTGCCGGGTCAGCGAGACGAACCGGGACAACGAAAACCAGTCCGGGAGACAGGAAACTAGCCGAACCGAGCTGCGAGATCGACCTGTTTGTAGACAAGATACGAGATCTGCCAAACGGAAGTGTATCTTATTTTCCCGGAAGTAGTTTGTTGATTTATAATACACTTCTTTTATTTTATTGAACAATTGCAACATACAGAACAAAAAAATGCAACAATTATGCACATTTAATATACAATAGAATTCTGAATACAGAATAAGCGTGTTACATCCTTAAGAAGATTCTAATTATTCTAATTATTAGTAACAATCACAAAAGGGAATAAAAAATAAAATAAAAAATAAAAAACTAAGCAAAGAAAAAATAAATAAATAAAAAGAAAAAGAAATAATGAGAGAGTAAAGTTATATCAGTAGTCCAAAAGATTTACAAACGTCAATTGTTTTTTGAGCTTTTGCATTTTTTGAAGCTGAAATTAAGTTTAAATATTGCTGCAGTTTAAGTTTGAACACAAAGAAATCAGGTTTTTTATTGGAGAATTTGCTTTTGTGAACATGAAATTTAGCCATAAATAATAACATGTTTACACAAAAGAAAGTATCACGATTTCTGACATCTAAGCTATGAAAACCAAATAGTACGTTTTTATTATAAAGTTTTATATCAGCAAAAATAGAGTTGGTAATAAATTTGTGAATGCTTTTCCAAAATTTGTATGTGAATTCACAAAACCAGAATAAATGAGAGCAGGTTTCAGGTTGTTTCTGGCAGAAGGTACAGCTGGCGTTTATGTTTACATTTAGTTAAATAATGTTTTGCTGGATAAAATCTGTGTAGAACTTTAAAAGAGATTTCTTTGACTTTATTTGTTCAGAAGTATTTTTGTGGAAAAGACCAGACCTTTTTCCATTCAATGTTTGAGGTGAAATTAGCCCAATAAGAGGTAGCTGATGGAAGAGAAACTAATGATCTTGAAACAAAGCTCTGATTTTTGAGTTCAACTGTTTAGCGGAAGTGAAGCAGAAACGACCAGAGGGGATTTGAACGCATCAGGAGGAAGAAGAGTCAGAGGATGAGCGCTGTAGAAAGCCCTGAATAACATGTAAAGTCCAGACGGGACGGCATCAAACACTACTGCAAAGTCTTGTCTGGGGTTATTGGTATTTTATACTGCATTGTGAACTCTGAGTAGTTATATAATAATCCTGGTTCTTTGAATAATCGATTGAGGAAAATTATACCATTATTGAACCAGTTATATAAAAACAGAGTTTTCTTCTTGTAGACAATATTACAGTTATTCCAGATAATACAAGTCTGTGGAGAAAAGTTGTGTTTGTAGATCAGAGCCCAGGCTAAGAGAACCTGTTGATGAAAATTGGACAGTTTCAAAGGGATTTTTGGAATACTGTAGTTACAGCATAGCAGGAAGTTAAGGCCTCCTACCTTTGAGAATACAAAATGTGGAATAAATCTCCAGATAGATGTGGGGTTATTGAAATATTTCTTAATCCAGATTACTTTGAGTGTATTATTAAGCGCAGTGAAATCAATACAATTTAAACCGCCTTTATCAGAGGTATTTAAAATAACAGATTTTCTGATATAGTGAGTTTTATTTCTCGATAGAAAGTTATATCATATTTTATTAATTGCATAGCAGACTGTGTTATTAACCTGTAGAGATTGAGCCGCATAAGTTAAACAGAAATCCCTTCTGCTTTTGTAAGCAGAACTCTGCCTTTCAAAGACAGCTCTCTTTGCAGCCATTGGTTTAGAGTTTTGGGGGTTTTATCTATTAAAGGAGAAAAAGTTGTAGAACATCTGGATTGCATATCTTTAGTAATTTGAATATGAAGGTATGTTACTCTGTTTCCTGTGACGTCATTTCCGGGTGAGCTATTCCCAGTGCTAGTGCTAGTGCTAGTCGTGTGTGACTGCTGTCCTCTTGTTTGGCATTAGCCTGACTACTATTGCTTACTCTAAGGGTTATCTGGGTTAATATTCACATCTAGTACCTTTTATTAGCGAATTCACCACTGTTAAACCGCTTGCTGTTCACTTTCTCATTTTGCTAAATAGACCACTTCTCTTTACCTAAACACCGCTAGCCTTAGC
>CM074490.1:38229761-38289199 GCA_037389245.1 Oryzias sinensis
CACACACACACACACATAAATATAGTGCGTAACAAATAAATTCATTAGGTTTAATCTTCTTACAGTTAAGTGTAAAGGTTGCATGTTTGAACCCGCGGGTTTTGTTTACTTTGGATCTATTTTACCCTCTGGTTCGGGTGGGTTCGGGTGGCCACATAAACTGCTCCGGACCGCCGGCCTGCAGCGGTTCGGACACCTGTTTCCATCCGGCGCAGAGGAGCGCGGCCGCCGCAGCGCCCCGCGCTCAGGAGCCTCCCGGGCCGCAGGAGCGATGAGGAGGCGCAGCTCCTCCGCGGAGTGACGGGATGAAATGTTCTGGTTCCGTTTTTCAGCTGAAGAGTTCGGCGGCAGCCAGAAGAACTGCTGCACTTCTGACGGCGGCTCCGCGCGCGGAGGAGAACCGCAGGTCAACAGAGACCGGGACCAGGCTGAGCCGCCGCGGTTCGGATCAGCGTTCAGCAGATGGGGTCACAACGAGGCTCTCGGTTCTGACTCAGACCCGGTCCAAACGGTCCAATTGCGGCTGATTAATCAAGTTATAATGACAACAAAGAGCGCGCTCGAAGGTCAGCGGGACAACCAAGCCGGAACTCCCAGAACCGGGATGGGTGTTTGGAATCCCGAGCGGCCGGTCGGCCTCCGCTCCACGCCGCGGCTCTGCGTCTGACCGAAAATCCACAAACGGCGGGTCTGTGCGCGCGCGCTCGCGGCAGCTAGAATCTGTTTTTCTTCGTTTTTATTGGATTGCCGCAGATTTTCTGGATGACGGCGACGCACGCGCGTTTCCCCCAAACAATACGGACTTTATGAGGAAGAATGACGCGCACGGCTGCGGGTCCTGCTCATCCGGTGCGCGGCGCGGCGCGGCTCGCGCTCACTCACCTGCCGTTGGTCGTGTTCCAGTAGATGGACTCCAGGATGAGCGCGCGGCACGGGTCCAGTCTGAAGGCGACAAACAGAACTCCAAAATAATATCTCCACATCGAGTCCCTCCCCATGGTGACCCGAGCCGAAGCCTGCGTCCTCAGGAAAAAACACGAGCAGAACCAGAACCGCCGGGCTTAAATCCGGGTCCAGAGCGGGAGCATCAGCCTCTGCGCACGAGAGACCCGCTCCGAAAGGCTCGCGCGTCACTGTCCTCCGCGCTCAGCGCGCAAATACATCCTCAGACGCAAAAGTGGCGCAGCGACTGCGGAACATCCGTAAATCCTCACAGAGAAAAGCCAAATCCAGACAGAGCGGAACCGGGAGGGCCGGTGCCGGAGCGGTCAGCCGGGGCAGGGGGGTGCGGCGGGGAGCGACCAACTGTGGGTGAAAGAGGCGAAAAAATGAGGAGGGGGGGTGAAGAGGGAGAGGAGATGATCAAATGTGAGAAGGAGACAAATGGAAGTTCTCATACTCGAGGTCCGACCAGCACGAACCACAGGCACGCGCGCGCTCCGAGACCGGGATGGAGAGTGAGCGCCACGGCCGCAGAGCAGGAATATGTGCGGGGGGCGGGGCCTCGCACGCGCCTCCCTGCACTCTGCTGATTGGTCGCTGAGCTGGACGGGGAGCTGTCAGTCACAGCGGACGGCGGAGAAGTTCGGTGAATTCCCGAACGCGGTCCGGTTCCCTCCGTAACCCTTTTCATATTAGTCACGTGACGAAAGCGAGGCCTCACCTGAGGGGCTCACCTGCGCACGCGGAGCTGCAGGTTCAATTTAACATCCCAGACATTAAAAGATGACCCCCCCATCAGGACTCTTCGGATGTCTTCGGGTGATCCCGGGCTCTGCTGAAGGGTAAGAGCGCCCCCCCGCGGCGCACGCGGGCAGAGCGGAGGAGGCCTGGAGCGGGAACCCCAAAATGTTTCATCTTCCGAAAACAAACAGCCTCGTGACAGAACCCGACCGGAAGTTCACCCGGAAGTCCCCACAAGTAGAAGATGGAGCAGAAATCTGCCGGTCGTCACCCCCCACCCCACCCCCCACCCCAAAGCAAACACTCCTCAGACTCGTTTTGGTGAGGAGCCTCTAACTTAATCAATCTGCCCCCCGCGGACGGGGGGGGGGGGTGTGACGGGTCTCGAGTGTAACTCAATTAGATTCATTCAGACGATGACTGTTCCCGCGGCCTCACGCGGGATCCAAAAGTAAACCACCGGATCCTCCTTTGTTCCCACAGAACCGGGACTTCAGTTCTGATTCTGACCTGAACGGGTCTGGACGCTGCGGGGTCACGCTCACGCGTCTCCACGCGTGGTTCCCCGAATCCTCACCTGTCGCTGCTGAAGTGACTAAAACGGGTTTAAGATACAAATCGCAGTTTTAGGATGAAAAGGTTGTCGGTTTGATTCCGGAGGGGTTTTCCTGAAGCTCCGTGCGTGAGCGGAGCGGGGCCTCTGCGGGGCTCCCGCCTGTCCTCCCCCCGCCGCGGGGGAACAAGGAGCAGAGAAGCGGGTCCTGGACCTGATCCCGGTACCGGAACGTTCTGTGACGGATGACGTTCACCGAAGCTGTGGTTTTAATAACTATAAAATGTAATTACGTCATAATATCAAAGCAACTGCATAAACTGCTTTAGCCTAAAGAACGACTTCTACGCCAAAAATACATTTGATAAAATGATTTAACATGTTAAAAATGCAAATGTCTGTCACCCACGTCCGTTTATTCAGGCCTATTTTTGCAGAAATGTTTAAATCATTTTTGAAGCAAATGCATCCACGAGCAAAAATGCATCTTATGGAACTTTTGTTCTGATAAAAATGATTTTGTTTGAAGTTTGTCAATTATATTTGACATCCAATCCCGCAGGAACCGTCATCCTCCTGAATGTCAGCGTGACCCTCCTCTAGCTCGTCCGGTGCTTTTCTCTGGTGAACCTAATGAAGCCGTGGCTCCGCCCACAGCCGTAGTGACTGACCGCCGTCAGCGTTAATGAACGTGGAGTCAGAGCGCGGACTGCAGCGCCCCCTGCAGGAATGAGGAGCAGCAGACGTTCGCATTCCATGAATTTATTGATTTGTTCAGTCCCTTAACAATTGAAAGCACGTGACAAACCCGAGTCCACACAATAAACTTAAAGATACCCACCTGAGGTCTCACACACACGCACATGCACGCACACACACACACACACACACAGAGACCTCCAACCTGGTCTTACCTGAACTCCAGCATCCTCTAAGAATCAAACTGACAGAGACACGCCCCCAAACTCCACTGACTACAGAGGGGTGGGGGTTCAGGGTTTCACACCTTCATTCAGGGACGATTCTGACACTATCTGAGCGGGGGGGGCAGGTGAGTGAGGTCCAATCACTTTGGAAGAAAAGAAGAAGATAACCTGTGGGTCTGTTTGACCCGTCACCTGGTTTCTCATCAGCTGACGGCGTTGCGGTCTGCTGACATTTTGGGGCGGGGGCTCAGATCAGATTAAGACTTGCAGGCTAAGAACGCGGTGGAGCGTCTACACGGTTTGAGTCCCACAGAGAAAATAAAAGCAGGAAGAAACAGGAAATGAGTCCCGGGTGCAGCTGGTGAGGCGGGGGGCAGTCGGGGTCTCGGTGAAGCCGCCGCCTCCTCAGGTCCAGGGGGAGCGGCGCTGGCCCTCACAGGACAGGTGAGTTCTCCCACGCCGCCCCCCCCATCCAGAGTTTCCTTTGACACTTCCAAAATGAAGCGAGCGTTCCGGCGGCGAGCAGTCATGAGGAGGACAGCGGAACGGACACATGAGCGGGGCGCCGAGGGTGGAGGTCAGGGGGGGTCTCAGTCGGCGGCCTTGAGTGTGAAGGAGAGTTTGGGGCGGGACTTCCCTTTGCCCAGGATGATTTTCTGCTCCTCCTTCTGCTGCCGCTGGCGGTCCTGCTCCAGCTTCACGCGCTCCTCGTGGATCTTCCTCTGCTCCTCCACGATGCGCAGCTGCTCCTCCGCCTGCAGGGGGGGAGGAGGAGGAGGAGGAGTCAAGGCGAGCCGTGTTCTGACCCGGTTCCTACAGGACCGAGTCTGTCAGCGTAGCTCTGAGTGAAGTTCAGATTCTTTCTCTGTTTTATCATAAAATCCTCAGCGTTGGTTTGGCAGAGAAAAGCTTTCCTTACACTCTAAAGCAAACCTACATTCTTCTTTAATAAATCTACATATATTATTTCTGCTTTGATTTCTTTAAGTAAACTAAAACATATTTGGCTTCAACCCATAAAATCTGTAGTTTTTCAGCCCCAGGTGGTCATTTGGTGAATCTTCCTGAAGGGATCAGAAGTTTGAGTTCTGCTCCAGATGCCCTACAGAGCAGGCCGGTCCTGCTTTAGTGCTCTACCACCACATAACAGCAAATATGACATCAGAAAAAACACCCACTGGTAACAGAGCTGGACTGAGTGGCCCCGCCCCCATGGCGGCCAACAGCTGTTAGTCATTCTATTGCTCAGAAGAACCGTTCTGATCCGATACCTTCAGTTATAAACCAGGGCTGCAGCCATGGATTCTTTTAGTAATCGATTACTCTAGAACTTAATCGATCGAGTAATCGGATAAAACGATTTGTGTGTTTTTGAACAACCACAACAAATAACGCATAACACAAATGATGTGGTTGAAAAATGATAAGGCATTTGATTTTAAAGATCCGCTCTGATGCAAATGTTACTTTTGGTGTTTTTAAGTTGGTCTTGAGAAGTGTATGGGGGGGGGGGCAGAAGACTTTGAAAGGGTGGCACAAAAGACTCAGAAAAGACATATTATATTATTAATTATGTTATAAAAACATATTTGATCATTATCATTGTTTATATTTCATGTAAAAATAATGCTTTTGTTAATTCTGCAATGCATAAAGACGCCTCGCGGTCCGCCGGAAGCCGAGCTACCGCCTGTCCCAGGCCCCGCCTCTGAGGCCGCCCCTCACACTGGTCGCCGCAGAGGGGGCGCGGAGTGGCTGACGCCGCCCCTCGCTCGCTGCCGGCGGCTCCCGCGCCTAAGGCGTCGGGGTTCCGGCGGTGGCTCAGATGTCTTCTGTTCAGATGCTGAATCATGGAGATGTGCTGTTGTGTCTGCCAGCTCTATTCTGCAGCAGAGACCGTGTTCTCTTCTTTGTGTGTAATGATCCCACACTTTGGACAATTTCTGCCGTTTATTTATAGATCTATTCTCCGCCATCGCGCCAACTAAATTCAAACGGTCCGTGTGACACAATCAAATCCCTGCGCCGCGCGTATAGTGTGCGTCAGGAACTTAACGAGGCTTCGAGTTTTTGCCGCGAGGAATTTTTGTAATCGAGTAACTCGAGGAATCGTTTCAGCCCTATTATAAACTGACCAATCAGATGCCTCAATAAAAGTGGGTGGAGCCTGCTGGCTCTCAGTCCAACGTTCAAAATGTTTGACAGATTTGCTGTACCCCGCCTTCAAGTGGTAGGGGTGTGGCCTTCCAACAAGCTCACTCCTGATTGGTGACTCGGACTAATTACTGCTTCCTGATGACGTCTGACTCCAACATGGCGGCGTCCGTATTATGAACAAGGCGCGACTGAATAGACCTCCTTTGGCTGAAGTGAACCATTCGCTGCTATGTGGCGTGACACTCGCTCAGTCCAGGTCTCAGGTACAGACGACGGCAGAAACCTAACAAATACCAACATTTTACAAAGACCAAATCCACTCCTCTGGTTTGTGCATTTCAGTGATTTAAAAAATCATTTTACAGACTCCTTTTTTCAAAATAATCCTTCAAACACAATGCATTGTGGTCTCCAATGTTCTTTCGCTGAGACTTCTGGGAAATTTCCAGGCACTGCATTGTAGTTGTAGGTTGAGTCTGAACTCCTTCCCTACTCACTCTACAGCGCGTTCTCCATGTTCTAGTTTGTATGAATCTACAATCCCAAAATCCAGAGCCCTAGAAATTTCCCAGAAGTCTCTGTGAAAAACCAGTGAGCATCAACGCTCACTACATCTGAGAATGTAGACCACAATGCATTGCACCAGAACAATGTTTGCCAAAAACTGCATTTAAATCTGCTTTTTCATAAACCACCAATGTTCTTCAGAAGACAGTGGATCATAAATGATCATTTATGATCATTTATGATCATAAATGATCATTTATGATCATAAATGATCATTTATGATCATCAATGATCATCGATGACGTCACATTTGTCCCGGGGCTCGTCCTATTTAGTAGTTTGGGGTTAGGGTGGGAATTCAAACAGCCGGAGATGCAGACGCACTGACAAAATGTTGCACTAAGTCATGAAGGAATTCAGACACGACCACGGCGTCTGTGACAGACAGGAAGTGAGGGTCGGAGGAGGAGGAAGAGGAGGAGCTCCCATACCAGTTTGGCCTGAGCTTCAGCGATCTTGCGGTTATTCTCCTCCAGGATTTTTTCCAGCTCCTCCCGCTTGGATTTTTCTTCCTCCTGGATGGGCGACACAGTGATGTGTTAGTGCGTGAACGGCGCCCGGCAGTGGCGCTCACACGCTCACCTTTCACCCTCACACGCACGCGCACACACGAAGCTCCGGCACAGACCAGCTCTCCTCTCGCTCATTGCACACCGACACTGCAGTTTGACAGAAACAGACGGGGCCGACCCCGCTAACCCCCCCTCCCTCCTTTAACGTGTGACGGCTAGGCCACCAATCTGAAGGGGGCGGAGCCCCGGGTTACACTGACAGATAGAGCTGCTGCTTTCTTAACATCAGAAATGCAGGAGAAGACAGAAGAGGGTGTAGTTTTGGCTCACCGATGCACGCACACCTACGCCTCTCCTGGCCTGAGAACCTACATGAAAGCATGAAGGGGCGGAGCTTTAACTGGCCGCTCTGGGCGGCGCTCACGTGTTTGTGTCTGAGTGTGTTCGAGAAGAGCCCACCGCGGCACACTTACAGTACGGGACAATCACGGCTGAGCTGAAAGGCTGCAGGCCAGCCCAGGTCAAGTGCTACTTAGGAGGGGCCGGTTGTGTTTCCAAAAACAACAAACAAAAACAACAACAACACAAGTATTCACAGAAACATGTCAGAGAGCTGCAGCCCTGAAGGAGAAGCACGTTAGGAGCACAACATCAGGAACATCGTCGGGTAACCTGGGCACACGGGAAACAGGAAGTGAAGCCCCTCCCCTGTTAAAACCTAGCAGGAAACAGTGCTGTGGGCTTTAGGGCGGGGCTTCCGGTGCCAAGTGGCGCTCAGAAGGCGGCAGAGCCATGACCGGAATGTCCCGCGGGAGGAGGCGCCCCGCTGAGACTAAACCCCGCCCCCTGTCAGAGCAGAGCCTGGTCAGTGGGCCGTGATGGCGACAGCGGCGCCGAACAAGCTCGCTCTGATTGTGTCTTCATTACTGGACCAGAATCAGCTGTGACCCCCCCCAGAAAAGCTGTTAAGGTGACAGGAAATGATCTCTTATGGTGGCTGCATCCTCGCCATGGTAACTGTGAGGAGGAGGAGGGAGGCGTCTTCATCACAGTGAACCTCTCCAGATGGAGGAGAAGCTCTGGAGGACCTGAATGTGGGGGGGTCAGTTAGTGAAGCGGAGCAGCAGAGTGAAGCTCCACAGACGCTGCAAAGCTGATGTGGGGGGGCTCTACTGTTTTGGGGGGCAGTGCGTCGTGAACGACCGAGCGTTACCTCTCTGGCCTTCTGCGCCGCCAGCTCCGCCTGCCGCTGCCTCTCCAGCTCCTCCAGCAGCTGCCGCTCCATGATGCGCTTGGCCTCCTCCACGCGCCGCAGCACCTCCCGCTCAATCTCGTCCTTACGTTTCTCCAGCTCCTCCTCCACCCGCTTGGCCACCAACTCCTCCACCCGCCGCGCCGTCTCCTCCTCGATCAGCTTTTCCTCGATCTCCTGCTGCCGGCTGCCGGAGGCCAAGACAAAACAGAAAGGGGTGGAGCGATCAGCGGCTGTCAGGCGTGGCGCCACATCGGGTGGACCTGCTGACACCTGTGACCTCGTTCACTTGATGAAGCTTTCCCACAGAAGATTAAAGGTCATGACAGTGACACGCCAATCAGGATCATGTCGCCGCATGTGTGGAAAATCCCTGAAACTCTGCTTCTGGACCTCAGAACAGACATGGATCAGAACCGAAAGGAACACGAGCTCCAAGAGGCGCTGTGACCTCTGCCCTTACCTTAGTGGTGTGGGGGCCTTCAGTGCATTTATAGAGGCAGTGGGACTGGCAGCCGCCTGTCAGCAGGTGAGTCAGACTGCTTGACACATTCAAACACGAGAGCTCCTCAGCGCCGCACGGCGAGCAGCGCGCCACGTGAGCGGGGCGCCACGGACCCAAACCCAACATCTACAACAGGTCAAACCAACTGTAGAGCAGTTCTTACTGGGACCTGTTCCTACAAACATCTGGAACGTCTACCGGGTTAAATCAGGGGTTCCAGGAGGCTGCGGGTTACTGAGGATGAAGAGCCCCCCCTGAGTGGAAACCCTCACCCATGTCCCCTCAGCCTGTTTTCATTGGCTGTTCACTGTCACTTGACATCTCCATGTGTCAAAGCGGTCAAGCAGCCCTGTAACCACTGACCTACTGGGGGGGGCCACTCAGGTGAGGATCAGCAACACAAAACTGCACCTGGTGGAGCAAAGCCCTCCATTAACGAGCTGCTCCTCCAGCCTGCAGGTCCTCCATGAAGAACGTCGTCATCAGGTTCTTCAAGAACTCTGATGTCACATCCGTTCTGTCTGGATGAAAACGTTGTCAAACTAAAGCAGAACAAGGCGAGCGCGCGCCCACACTGCCGTAGACAGCGGTCTGCGCATAATCTTGGCACGCGGGCTCACGCTGCCTGATGACGTCAGCGGCTAACTGTTAGCCTGCTGGTTGTTTAGCATTAGCTTGGTCGTATTAGCCAAACCCAACAAACACGAGTCTTCTTTTCCTCACATTTTCCTCTGTCTCTCCATCTCCGCCTTCCTCTCCTCCTCCTCCTTCCTCTGCTTCTCGTCCAGGGCGCTCCTCTTGCTCAAAGTCCTCCCAAAGATGTCGATGCGCTCCGGCGGGGAAGCGGCGCGCTCTCTGCGGGCCGTGACTGTCGTAGAGCGGGACCGGGACCGAGACTCCCTGCGCCGATTCCGCTTGGACTCTCGGGACTTTGATCTCTTCTTGGAGCGCTCCCTGTCCCTGGACCGCGACCGGCTCCGCTTCTTGCTGTGCTTGCTACCTTTGGAGTGTTTGGACCGGGACGAGCTCCGGCTCCGCGAGCGGCCCATCTTCACCAGCTAAACCGGTTCTGCGCTCAGGTTCGGGGGCTGAAGCCAAACTGCTGCTCTTTGCACGCGATGCTCACAGAACCCGACCCAGTGAATTCGCTTGAATGGTTCCGGTTCGGAGAAAAATCATCTGAAACTCGATGTTTGTCCTTACGAGCAAAGATGGCGGCCTCCCGAGCTGCTGCTTCCCAGAATGCACTGCGGCTGTCGGGATTTTCCGTCACTCTTCGGCAGTCTCCTTTCCTTCTCGGTGAAATGTTTTTCAGCGCAGTCTTGCTCCAAACTGGAGATAAATGTCCAACATCTCAAAGAAACGTTTCCAGGCCCAAATACCAGCTGTTTGCCGGGTTTTTAAATCAATGATTTTCCGTTCATTTAGTGAAGTTTGTGGAGGAGTCGGTGAATTTCAGACCTTCAGCTCTCAGTGGGAATACGGTTCATTTTAGTTCAGGATTGGGTTCATAATTAAACTCTTCAAAAGTGTTACGTAACGAAAAGATATTTATTTCCAAGAAGAATCAATAAAGATCTTTAAATAAAAATGTCATTTTTCTTCGGGTCTGCACAGTGGTGTAGTGGTCAGCAAGAGTGCCGGTTCAAATCCCAGCTGGGTTCTTTCTGCAAAGACTTTGCATGTTCTCCGGTGGGTTTTCGGACTGGAGAAACCCCCAGCACTCACAGGGATAGGCTCCAGCATCCCCATGTCCCCAAAAGGGATGCAGCCAATTTAGTAAATGTAGTGACAGTCGACCTTCGATGTTGGTGGAAACTTTAACAGAGTCCTGCAACGGTCACAGAAGTTCATGTTACTCCCTTAACATTTGAAAAGATTTTATGATCATTTGTCTTACAAAAGTCAAAAGAAGAAAAATACAAAAAAATGTTGACTTTCTAACTCTGTGATGAAGAGTTTTTAAACACAATTCCTCCTAAAAATCATCATCATACATTTTTGCATCATTTGAATGACATTCAACTCATTGGTCTAGTGGTAGATTATCCACCGTTAGATCAGGATGTTCGGGGTTCAAATCCACAGTCGAGCCATACTTTAGGCTTAGAGGGTCAAATGTAGAGACAACCTTGGTGCAACAGGGTGTGCCACTGCTGATGGGACTTTAGAATGTGAGAAGACTGCCAGGGCTTTGCTCCAGGAAGGGAAGCCAGACTCAGGCTGGTGTTTTCCATCAGAGGCTGCTCGGTGTGCATGGAGCAGGAGCGGTTAACTCCAGCCGCAGTCTGGCTGATGCTGATCTCTTTGCCGTTTGGGACTCTTCAGTGCCCGCCGGGCGCGCTCAACACTCAAACCCAGCAGGCCGTCCCAAACGGGAGGCTTCAAACACATCAGGTGCTGGTTCAAAGACGCAAAGTTCAAAGAACTCTGAAATGAAGCCGTTTCAACAAGCAAACTCTTCAAGAGGGCCGTGATGATGCAAGAAGCTTTCCCGTTTGAACATTATTTTGTTTGCGTTTGACCTACATCCCTCTCTGTCCACTTTTAAATGCTGCTGTCAGGGGCTAAACTTTCTTCTCAGCTTGTAAATGTAGCCGCTAGAACATCAGATAAGGGTTCAGAGAGCAGAACAACAAGCTGACAATGACACAATCCTCCGCAAAGAGGCTGCCATCCCACGCCGGCAAAATGAGGCCATTGTGATAACTCCCCCCGGAGAGCTGTGCTCAAAATAAACTGGATTTTCTATATTTGAAAACACATGACTCAGAAGTCCAGTGAATCATTTTCAGAAGGTCACAGCTCTCAAGCTCCAAATGAAAGAGCCCTTTATCAAGACAGAATGTTGGTATCACTTATTTCTCAATTACCTGCAGCTGCGTCTAATTTTAGTGAGAAGAAACGGCGAGTTGACGCGCGTCAGGCTGGTTTCTGGAGGAGCCGACGGTGGTCGCAGATGTGGAGGAGCCTTTGAGCAGAACAGCTCTGGATTCATCCATGAGAAGTTCTGTCAAAGTGAGAGTGGACCGTCACGGAAAACCGCTTTTTCTCCACAGCCTCTTTGCGATTCCTCTGAATGAAGCCGGTTTGAACCCCGTCTGAGGGTTTGTCATTGTTTTCTTACCCCAGCCCTAAAACCAGAATCCACATGAAAGTCTAGACCTGATCTAGGAAAAGACTCATGAAGCCAAAGTCAAACAAAAAATGAAATGATCACAACAAAAGATGCAAAAAATACATTTAAATTTGTATTTTCAACCAAACACAGAAAGCATTTCTGCACAAGCTTTGATTTTCTGTGTCAAATATTTCCTGAGAAAATTCCTTTCTACCTAAAAAAAGATGGTTTGGCCTTTGATCCACTAAATGTTCTGTCATCCTGTAGACCAGTGTTTTTCAACCAGTGTGCCGCTGCACACTAACACCAGTGTGTCGTGGGAAATGCCCTCATTCACTGATCTAAAAACATTTCCCATCTCCAGGATTTCAGCTCTCTGTTCATCCAAACAGGCCCTGATAAAACACTGAGTAGTTAGGAATATAAAAGATCGTAAAATACTTTTTCTTTGCGTTTATTTTATTTTATTAAAGATATTTTGATAAGAATGACGTACCGCCATTCAGCTGCAGCTTCCAGCTTTTTCTGCAACAATTATCTCAAAACTGCATGTGAGATTTTGGAGGGGCTGTAGATCAATACAGACTGAGTTTCTCTGTTTTTTATTTTTTTATTTTTGGATCCTGGTGTGCCGCGGGATTTTTTTTAAGGTTAAAGTGTTCCGTGGCTCAGAAAAGGTTACAAAAACACTGCTGTAGTAAAGGGTTGAAATGAAGTCGCATCCTGGAAATCAGTAGAGTGGATGCAAAGAAACACATATGTGCCCCCCCCCATGCTAGAGAGAGTAGATTAGATTCATCTGTTCTATTCCAGACACTCCAAGGTCTTCCAGTGTGTCCATCATGCATTCATACTTGGTGATGGCATCTGCTGATGTACCCCAGCTGCCCACGGCTCATCTCTTAACTCAGTGCTTCTCAAACTTTTTTCTTGTTCCCCCCTTTGGACGAGGAAAAATGTCCATTTTCCCCCCACCACCATGAAAAAACTGTGACAAAATAAACCAAATATGTTCAGCTTTAACACCGTATCAAAATCCTAAACATAACTAGAAAATGAAATAAAGGATCATTCACTTTGTAAGAACATTGAACCTGTGTGCAAAAAGAAACACAGAGTTGTGTTCATGGCTGCAATGTGTCTGCTTTGTGACACATCTGTTCTACAGCAGGTTGCAGGTTTGTCGCTGCAACTCAAGTCCTGCTCAGTCTTGAGCCTCGCTCTGTTCTTTGTTTTCAAAGTGGCAACAGCAGAAAATGTCCCAAAGAGAGGATGGAGAATGGAAGCAGAAAGCCCCCAGCCTTCTGCCCCATGAGGGGATGCTCCCTCTCCAACCAGAGCTCAGTGTCTGTGCTGTAAACCTCCTCCTCAGGGTGGAGTCTGAGTGATTTCAATGGACTGATCCTCCTCAGCAGAGCTCAGACCAGCTGCTGCTGCAGGACGACTCAGACGATAGTTGACAGGAATTCAAACGATAAGATAAGAGATAAGATATGCCTTTATTATTAATCACATACAAATCCAGGCTGCACGGTGGTGCAGCGGTTAGCGCTCTTACCTCACAGCCAGAAGGCCCCCGGTTCAAGTCCCAGCTGGGGGACATGAAAATCACAACATCAATGGGGGGCCTTTCTGTGTGGAGTTTGCATGTTCTCCCCGTGTTTGCGTGGGTTTTCTCCTGGGTCTCCGGCTTCCTCCCACCATCCAAAAACATGTTTCATAGGTTAATTGGCAACTCTAAATTGTCCCTGAGTGTGAGTGTGTGTGTGATTGTGGACACTCTACCCTGAGACAGACTGGGGACCTGTCCAGGGTGTCCCCTGCCTTCACCCACAAGTGATCAGGATAGGCTCCAGCAGCCTGTGACCCGAAAGGGAAAAAACGGAAGAAGATGAATGAATGAACATACAAGACCTGGAATTCTGTTGCTTCCACTGAAGCATCTTTTCAGAACATCAGAACATCTCCAACTTTGGAAAAGGTCAAACGAGGTTAAACCTGAAGGACCCAGAAGACGAATCCGGTCTGGATTCTGGTTCAGGCAGAGCAGACTCAGCTGCAGAACTCCAGTTCATCAAAAAGTCCATCTCTGTCACATCCTTTGATCAAAGTTGGCCCCTTCTCTTTGACAAGCACCCCCCCCTCCTCTCTTTGCTCGGGGGGGGGGGGGGGGGCACTTAACAAACACAGGATCTCTTCTAAAAAGTCCTGCCACATTGTCACATTGTCATGTTGATGGCCCAGGAGTCTAAGGATAAAGAGCCATGGGGGGTGGGGGGCGGATCTGAAAGCAAGCTTCCCTCTCCTCCCTCTCCTCCCTCTCCTCCCTCTCCTCCCTCTCCTCCCTCCACCTCTGAATGAGAACAGCCTTTCACCTCCGGCTGGTGAGGCAGAGGAGAGGAGCAGAGGGACACAAAAGAGGAGGATGGTGGAGGTGGAGAACCTCTGAGGCCAAAGTAATGGATGACATGGGGGGTGGGGGGTGGGGGTCATAGGAGGTTACTGAAGTGTAGAGTTAAGGGAATCCTGCCCCGCTTTAAGGATCGCATCAATGAACGCCCAGAACTTTCAGAACTTTCAGAACGCTCAGAACGTCCAGAACGCCCAGAACGTCCAGAACGCTCAGAACTCCACAAGATCTGGAATTCTGTTGCTTCCACTGAAGTACTCAATCACGGGCCTTTGTTGTTTTTCTTCTGCATGGAGCCAAATGGACTCCTAAACCCCGCCCCGCCCCGCCCCGCCCTATGTGAACAGAGACACAAGCATAGAGGTCATTTGGACTCGGTCCACATCCATGCATGGATTACATTTGTTCTCCTCCTTTTGGGACGCTCCCGTTTCGTCCAGTCCAGACTGATCATGGTGTCAGAACATAAGACACCAACCCACAACGGTGTGGAATCCAGACTTGGCAGCTGATGCCTTTCTCAGCGTGAGGCTGCATCAGCTGTTGGAACCGTACTGACCCAGCACGGTTCCGCTGACCGGATCCAAGCACAGAACCATCACAGCTCACAAAGCCACCCTGGGACGGGGTGACTGCACTCTGAATCTTTGGCTTTGGTGATGCAACAGGAAGATCTGGAGCTCTGGCAGCTTTTGGATCATCTTCATGCTGGTTACACTGCAACACACCCAGACCATGAGGAGGTATCCCATGATGCACTGCATGTTGGACCTTTCTCTGTGCTCTTTTGGTTTTACATTGAAGTAAGTTGAAGGGAATTTCATGAAACCTCAAAACTCCAACACCGTTCAGTACAGACTGGTCTGTGATAAAGATGAAAGCACGACAACTGCTTTAGGTGGGGGCCAGGACCCCCCCCCCGGACCTTCTGTCACAGATGTCTTCTCTCAGTCTGGAAGGAGAGGTGCTGGCAGCAACACAACACAAGAAGGCCTGTAGAGCCATGAGAGGGAAGTGGAGGGCAAAAAAATCTGGTTGATTGGTCACATGGACCAATCATGTGACAGATTGACCCGGTTAGGCTAAAGAACAGTCTGGTCCGGCTTTCACCTAGAAGCAGCGAGCTAAACGGACACCATCAGCCTGACCTTCTGTTTTCACTGATTCGGATCAGGTGTCCGAGCTGCAGACACAAACGGATGGCAAGCTAGGAAGGACAAACTGGAACACGACCTTTGACCTCTCTTTGGACTGGTAGGAAGGAGAACACGACCTTCACCACCGGCATCCCTCACAGTTATAACCAGACTTTGGTTCACTCTCAGCTGTACCTGCAGCTCCAGGACTGGCGTCCGTCCTTTTGTCAAGCGTTCCTATCAAACCACTGGACTGAGCTCTGAAGCAGAACGCAGTGGAGAATGACATGACTCCTGTTCTCCAGAAGCCTTTCTTTCATTTGGATGGTGCATCAGTACAGGAACACGCTGGACTTCTAGAGGAGTTGGATCCTAGCACAGATTGTGAGGACTGGCCCCCAAAGCCCCCTTTACTGCGTCTCCTGGTCTGGGGGGAGGGTGGGGGGTGACTAAAGTCCTTATGGAGTCTCCTTCTGGTGCCACCTTTCTGTGTGATTGTCTGCAGACGCGAGGCCCAGATGTGAGGGGGGGTGACTCAGCATGGGAACAGCAGCTCTCCTGAGAAACCACAAACAGGAAAAGAGACACATTCATCACCCCCCCCCTCTGCCGCCAAACAAACTGTACAGAATTCACAGCGACTGCTCGCCATCCTCTGTAACAATGGCCGTTTCCTGAAGACGGGGGTCACGGTGACGTGGTGCGCGGCCGTCAGCTGTGTGAAAGCTCAACCTGGAGCGGGGAGGAAGAATCCAAGGACTTACTCCACACTTTCCCGCCGCTCACAGCGCGGTTCTGGAGACTCAGACGTTTCCTCAAACGTCCTGAAGGAGCAGGACTCTGGTCTCCATCAGGGTTTGATCCGGTTTTCATCCAGGAAGTCCTTCCCCAGCCAGACCCTCGAGCAGTGAAGCCGCAAACACGAAGAACCAAAGGTTCTGATGTGAAGAGCCAACATGAAGGTTCTGGTTCTTCAGGAGCTGCCACAGCAATGAGGTCTGGGGGGGTCAGACTGTGCAGGTCTGTTTGTGTCGATCTCAAGCTGAGCTGTGATTCATCTGTGAGATCATCATATCAGACCCGAAGCAGCCAACAATTCTGCCGTTTCCTGATGATGTGTCAGCCAGAAATAAGACAACTACCAATAAACATACAACAAATGTTTAAGGACAGAGTTACAAGTTAAGACATCAGCTGAACTTCAAAAAGCAGAGAATTCGCACTACAAAAAAGAAAATGTGCTCAACAATTTGTGGTGTGGATTTATTAACGGACTGGATGAAGGTTTGAAACAAACCAATAGTTTACATTTATTTAAGAAAATATGTCACTGATGGAACTGTGCAAGGCAAGAAAGGATCAATTAAAACAGAAATGTCACTTCTGCAAAGATGCTGTGCAGAATGTAAAGTGAAAACTGTAAACAGAAATATCACCAGGTGGTGTAAAAAAGGGGCGGAGTCATTCAGGATTTCTCTCCAACCCTTTTCCAGCACACCGTCTTGTTTCATCTGTTTTAAATTAAAAGTGAATTAAAATCTGGAGGATTTGAAAATCCCTCCTGTTCTGTTTCTTTGCAGCTGTGACAGCAGCAGCCCCCCATCCCTGAGGATTGAACCCACCCACAGCTACACACCCTTATTCCACAAAGGTCTGAGGATGGGGTTAACCCCCCCTCCCCTGCTGGCTGATGCCCGGTTGAAGCAGATGATTGATGGGTGGCATCCATCAGCTCCTGTCTCAGGCTCAGTGAGGGCTCAGGGCTTTTGTGCACCTCAAACGTGCACGTGTGCACGTTTGAGGTGCACAGTGTGAGCAGCCGGGCCCCCGTCCTGGGCAGCGCTCTGATTCGTGTTGCATATGTGTGTGGGGGGGGGCACGTGTTGGTTGGATGTGAGGTAAGGGCGTGTTTGATGTTGCGCCCGAGTGTCAAAAACTGTCCAAGACGTCACGCCGCCTGAGCCGACTCCCCACCTTCCGAGCTTCCCCTCATCCATCTCACTGACAGTGGCAGAAACAGAAGCCTCTCTGAGCGCCCCCACTGCCCCCCAGCGAACAGCGGGGGGCCCGGCCCGTTCTGTGCCGGCCTTGTCTCGCCGAGGACGCCCCGCCGTCAGCGGGTCGACCTCTGCCCGGACCTGCTGAGCCGCTCCGTCCCAAACCCATGCATCTACGGGACAGTTTAGCACCTTCCTCCGGGGGGGCTCTGTCCCCTTAGGAACCCCATTTTAACCAAAACAACATGTTTTTTAATGTAAATGTGGCTAATAAAGTCTGGATCTCCTTCAGTCAAATGTAGATGTGGTTTGGATCGGGTCCAAACGGTTCCAGAATCACTGAACAGATCAGATCAAATCTCTTCAGATGTCTCTAGAAAGTGGTTTAAAGGAGAAGTCCAGGCAGATCCAGACTCAGAACAACGTCAACATAGAACAACAACAGGCTAGAAAGTGACAGAACCGAACCAAAGCAGAGGATGGAGAACCCAAACCTTCAGCTCAGGAACAAGAAGAAAAATGTAACTCATCTTTGGTGATCCCAGCAGAACCTGAACCCACAAACTACCCACAGTAAACAGAGAAACCAGGAGCGCCTGATCCATCAGTCCAATGTGGGGGCCACGGACCCAGAACCGAAGAACTCTTTGAAGCTGCGCACAAACCGGAGTGTGAAGTCTGGACCCCTTTGGACGGTCAGAGACTTAGTGTGGCCGTTCAGTGGTGGAAGCCGACTGCTCAGCATCTGCACTGGAACGCCTTTTTGGGGACCACTGTATAAGGCTTTACAGTATTTTACACCAAACACCAATGGATTGTGGGGACATATTGTAAAAAGCAATGGATTGTGGGAATTATTCTTGTCATTACTGTTATTTCCCAGTTAGAATACACGCCATCACAAACAAATACCTATTTTTACACAGACTGTTTACTGTAAACACTGTTTACATGAGGCGTCACTCAAAACTCCAGCGGACACACAAACGTGTCTCTGATCCCACATACCTTAGTTTGTTATCATTGCCTTTTAGATCCATACTTGTCCAGCAGCTGATCAATCAGATCAGAGCTGGAGGCCTCTTGATTTTACTGTTACAACAAAAGATTCTGGATCTGCAGACAAACAGAGTATATTTGTATAAACCCCTTTTGGATTTTAGGCTAAGCTTTATTAATTACTGTATAAATGTATGCACTCCTTGTTGGACTGAACAGAAAAGGAAAGGAGAGAGAGAGGGAGGGAGGTTAGAGATGGGGGGGGGGCAGTCAATAATACAGAGTCATAAAGATCCAATATGATTCTTGGTGGAAAGTGGAAAGTGCGTTGATCTAAGAGCTCATCATAAAAGCATAATTACTGTACATTTACAATAACTCCTGGCAGCTGGACGTCAGGAACCACTGTACTTTATTTTAGCCTAGTACAACTGTAAAAGGAAATCCTGTAAAATATCTGTGTACTGTATTTCATTTTACAGTTTTATTACAGTTAAATGAAATGCAGAAAATCTACTGGATTTCATGCTGGACCATAATCACTGGCATCCAGCTGCCAGGTAATCTTGTAAAATCGACAGCAACTGTTTTACAGTGCAGGCTGTCTCCTGAAACCAAAGAGTGGATGACGCTCTAGCTGCTGATGCGCCTGCAGAACCTGATGCTTGATGGTCCAGGGGTGGAGTGGGGGCCACAAAGCAGGGAGGTGGAGAAAGAAAGTGGTTTGTTTGAGGCGAGTGCAGCCTGCAGGGTGGAGCTGAGAGCGCCCACACAATCACAGGAAAAGCATTCTGGTTTCTGCAGAGACACCCTGAACATTCTGAGAACCGTAGGACTGGAGGGGGGGGGGGGACACACGGGGATTCACTCTAAGCAGAGTCTTTGTCACGGAGTCTTCTGAGATTCTGATGAAAACGTTTTAGTAACCAATAAATCAGAATCACGTGAGTTTATGTTAGCCTCATAAACGTTTTGAGTGTGTTTGGACTTTTATTGTGAATCCCCTTCCTCACATTGAGCAGCTTTATGGTAACTTTGCAGTCGTTGAATTGAGTGTTTAACAGTAACGGTCTGTGGCACCTTGCTTCCTTCTCCCTCTAACCTTTATGGATTTCCTGCCTCCAGCGTGTTTTTATTCTGGGTCTTTTTAATACCCGACTGTCGCCGGTGGACCGGCTCCATTCTAGACCAAATCATGAAGAACCATTTCTACAAGACGACGGAGGAACGACGGCACGAAGACGGACGATGCTTTCAGAGGATTGGTGTTTTGGATTCTCCGTTTCCTCACAGCAGAGCAGAGCCCCCAGTCTCTGTGATAGGAACAGTCCTGTTTCAGGTCCACAGTCATTGTGGGAGGGGTCATGGGGTGTACGGGGGGCAGAGGGGCATTTATGATGTCTGCGCCTGTTTCTACTTGTAAAGTGCTTTGAGCTGCTAGAAGCATGAAAAGGAATCATTTTAGTAACTATTACTGATCAGTTCTCAGAGGAACATCAACAGCCCCTCCCCTTTGGTGGGATGCTGGGGGTGGAGGAGAAGGAGGTAAAATGTCAAAGTACTGTTTTCTGACCCCAGCCCCCGCATCAGGGGGCAGATCGGGAGGCTGATACCAGCAGACCCACAGGACCGTTGACATGAAAGACAATCTACTGCTTCACCCATACATGCATGAGCCCCCCCCCCCCCCCCCACAGTCAGTACGGAGTGAGCCGTCTGTAGTCAATCGGCTGAAAACGTTGCTGTGTCTCTGGGGCGCAGCTGAACTTTTCTGACCCCCCCACTCTGGACGTGAAAGCCTTTGATCTCCCACTCGTGCATGCGGACCCCCCCATCCCGTGAAAAATTGATAATTAGAAAAAGACAGGAGAGCAGAAAGCCATCTGTGGGGAGTTGTTGGAGAAAGATGCAGATCGTGGGACACGAAAGCGGGAGCCTTGAGGGACAAGTCCATCGGAAACCTCGCTCTGTGGGGCCATGGAGGCCATTCAGACCCCCCATGGATGTTTTCGTGAAGCCTGATCCAGAACCCCACCAGTCTTGGATGACGTGAAACGTTACGAGAGAGAAGATCTTAAGTCCAGATGCCGTGACTCAACTTCAAAATGACTCGAATAAAGAGCACCTTCAACCACACGCTTCCCTACGACACCGGATGGTCCACAAGGGCCTTCAGAGACCGGGTCTCTGGGTCTTCATGGGTCTCTGGGTCTTAATGGGTCTCTGGGTCTTAATGGGTCTCTGGGTCTTTATGGGTCTCTGGGTCTTCACAGGTCTCTGAGTCTTTACGGGTCTCTGGGTCTTCACGGGTCTCTGGGTCTTAATGGGTCTCTGGGTCTTCATGGGTCTCTGGGTCTTCACGGGTCTCTGGGTCTTCAAGGGTCTCTGGGTCTTCAAGGGTCTCTGGGTCTTCATGGGTCTCTGGGTCTTAATGGGTCTCTGGGTCTTTATGGGTCTCTGGGTCTTCACAGGTCTCTGGGTCTCCCCAGGTCTCTGGGTCTTTACGTGTCTCTGGGTCTTTACGTGTCTCTGGGTCTTCACGGGTCTCTGGGTCTCCCCAGGTCTCTGGGTCTTCACGGGTCTCTGAGTCTTTACGGGTCTCTGGGTCTCCCCAGGTCTCTGGGTCTCCCCAGGTCTCTGGGTCTTCACGGGTCTCTGAGTCTTTACGGGTCTCTGGGTCTCCCCAAGTCTCTGGGTCTTCACGGGTCTCTGGGTCTTCACGGGTCTCTGGGTCTTCACAGGTCTCTGGGTCTTCACAGGTCTCTGGGTCTTCACGGGTCTCTGGGTCTCCCCATGTCTCTGGGTCTCCCCATGTCTCTGGGTCTTTACGGGCCCCTGTAGTCTCGGTTTTCCCCTCTTCTTCCAGTCCATGCCGGTCCGGACAGCATCCATAAAGGTAAAGAACATCTCTGAAGCTGCTTTGGTGGTCTGGGTTGGAGTCCCAGTCTCTGAGAGCTGCCCCCCTCCCAAAACGTTCTCATCCTCATGCAGACTCAGCACTTCCTGCTTGTGGAGCGGTCCTCTGGTATTAAACCTGCTTCAGTAAATTCAGTAAAATTTCCTCATTTCTTCACACAAACATCTGCTGACTCTGTTCATAAACCAGGACAGCTGGGGGCCAAATGTGAGCAAAGCTTTGAACCGTCTCTGCTGAGCATGTGCGGGTCGGGTCATGGAGGACCAAAGCTCTGGCAGCAGGTCCGTCACGCGGCCTGCAGCCAACAGCTCTGAGTAGAAACCAGAACCACCAGAACCAGACGGCATCCATTCTGGTCTTCCCAGACTTCATGAAGCCATCAGAACCTTTCACCTGTCCGTCTGTGAGGACATTTCCTATAGAACTCTGTCCATGTTCTCATTTGTGGCCCGGTTACCTGAATTCATTCCACCGGAGAGTTCTTCAGGATCGAATGGGAACCATGAGAAACCTCACAGCAGTGTTCTTCAAGTCCCCATAGTTGTTACGCACCCAGGTGTGTCCGCATTTGACTCCTCCCCCTGGAGGACACAGCTGCACTCCGGACCATTTGGTGGTTTGACCCCCCAATGCAACCCCTTAATGCTGAGCGCTCTCCAGCCCCGCCTGCCCCCTCACTGCTGATCAGCTGGATCCGGTCATTCCAGGTTTTAATTGATTGAACAGCCAATGATCTGCAGGTAGAACCGGGATGTTTGGAAGACCAGCAGGAGAAAGACCACCAGAAAGACCACCAGTTCTCCTGGCAGGACAGTGACCACCATAGCGCCCCCTGCTGGCCTTCAGACAGCAGCGTCAGCAGCTGCTGTTTGAGTGTTTTTTACGACCCACCATCGACCCCCTCAGAAATAATTAACCCCCCAAATGTCCACACAAACAAACTGCTTGATTACATTAACCAGCATGTGTGACCTCCTGACCCCCCCCCCCCTTACACATTCTGTATGCAGCGTTTCTGCCCCACCAGGCTTCACTCACTGTATGCTGGAACAGCATGGGGGGGGGGGGGCGCAGAGATAACACTCACCAGTCCTGCATTTTAGGGGGGGCTTTTTTTACACACAAAATGTTTCTGATTAACGTGAATGTGTGTGTGTGTTTGTGTGTGTGGGGGGGGGGGGGGCACCAAGGCTGGTTGATCCACCTTCATATTGAGCCAAACTGTCGGATGGAAGAAGACGCCGTGTTGGTTGCAAGACGGAGGGAAGAGGACGCCGTGTCTGATGGAAGAAGACGCTGTGTTGGATGGAAGACGGAGGGAAGAAGACGCCATGTTGGTTGCAAGACGGAGGGAAGAGGACGCCGTGTTGGTTGCAAGACGGAGGGAAGAGGACGCCGTGTTGGATGGAAGACGGAGGGAAGAGGACGCCATCTGGAAGGAAGACGGATGTGTTGGTGCAGTTTTCACTTTAGTCTTTTTTGGTTTTAATGAGAAGAGTTTGAGGATGTTTGACTTCAGATGACTTTCATGTCCAAGTCTTTTTACATCATATTACCATGAACACATGTGAACGTCTTCGTCCATCTTCCTCGCCATTGTTGTGCCCCCCCCCCCATAGGGTTTATAGCCGTATGTCTCAGAAGACGGCGGTGCTTAATCTGCAAGAAAACAAAAGATGCAGAAAGAAGGTGCTGTGGTCATCCTTTGGTCAAGGTGTTATTTTCATTACTGGACTTTGGCCAAACGGTGGTCAGCAGACAGCCACACACACTCACCGAGGGGGGGGGGGGCACGCGCACACAGACAGGCTCTGCTCTCCAAAACAATAGACATAAATATAGCAGCCTCTGGGAAAAAGAATACAAATGCTGCGTCCATCCCTGCAACGCCCAACCTTTCCTGTCCTCTGACCCCCAAGAAGAGAGGAGCATCAGGAGGAGCAGGGCCCCCGCCTCCTTCAGACCTCCTCTTCTGCAGCCGGGGGAAAGCCTGATGTTCCCAGAACAGGTTGCTGTGAAGAAAAGTTAGAGATCTTCAAATCAAGCGTCTGTTTTCATCCACCCTGCAGTGACGTCTGCCTCCAACCTGCAGCGGCTGGTTTTTGCTTCTCCAACTGTCCTTCAGGTCCAGTTAGAACCACAAACACCTCCCAGCGTGAAGGCTAAGGCAGTGACATGGAGCGCCATGGAGCATCCCACCTGCTCTGGTTGAGGCTGAACTGGTGGTTTCCGGCACCACAGCCAAGGTCTGACTGTTGGTCCAGCCAGTTCCCAGGATTTTGGAGGGACGGGGTTTGGCAAGGATCACATGACCAAGCCTCTGCACCTTTCATGGTCTTTGTGCAGAAGGTACAGGTGTGGGCGTGAGGGTTCTGGGGGCCCATACACGTCCTCCCCATCAGAGGAGTGGACGCCAACCACCGCACCGGCGCTGGTCCTTGGGTCACTATGTCCTGGTTCAAGCAGAAAGAAGTCACTTTGTCAGTGATGTCAATGTAATTTTACAGCTGGAGCGCCTTGAAGGCCCCAGTCACGGTTACGCATGCTTCTGAAAGTATTCTAAATCCTTCATCTGCTGTTGACTTCATGACAAAAGACGCCATCCCAGACGGAACATTAGAGCTGTGGTGGTTAGAATGATTTCAGGATATTTGACTGAAACGTTTGGAATCCGTCTCTGGATCTTTGAACCTTCAAATCTCCACATGCAGACGTTCCAGCAGAGTCTGGATCAAAGGATTCTTTAAGAATCCTAAACACCATCTGAAAAATGACGACTCCTTCTGATGCTCCTTTCCTGCTGGCCTCCACTTTGACCTGTGACCACAGGAAGTGCGTCTGCATCCAGGTGTGCTCAGGTGCTTCATGCAGCCTTTGATTCAGGCCTGTGGTCATCAAACGCTGATCTGTGACATGAGTGTCAGCGAGTCACGTCTGCAGCTTTACGTCTGTGCACGTCTTCTCCGTTCCTAATGGTGGCGCCGTCATCTATTGTCTGATGTCTGTTTACACGAGCAGAAGCTGCTGGTGGGAGGAGCCTGACCAGACTGACCAGAGAAAGCCTCGCTCGACTGTGTCACTGTCGGAGGAAGATGCTCGTGCTCCAAAATAGACCTTTTGTTGCAGAGGAGGAAGTGTGGCCCGAGAAAGGACTGAGGTCATGACCTTGGAGCCCATCCCGCCCTCAGGTTCCCACACAAACATGGAAGCATTGGAACCTCCAGTAGAGCCTCGGGATTCCTCTCTGCCATCAATCACGGGACGGGATCAGATCCCTACGGGAGCAGGAACCAACCAATAAGAACAGCAACCAAAAACCCTAAAGAGTGATAAAATATAATGTAGCTCCTGGAAAAAAGAACTCCATTACCCAGAGTTCTTCATTCTCACTGAGGCGACAGTGTTGCTCTAAAACCAGATGGGAGCAGAAAAAGTACTGTTTCACATAGAGACAAGAAGGTAAGGCATCATTTTAATGAGGGGGGGGGGGGGGGGGTCAGATTAGGGAAAATCCACTCCGTCATCCTCTAATCTGCCACTGGAGAAACAAACAAAGTCAAGTCAACTTTATTTTCTATCTCTATGTTTTCACATCCATGGAAATTGAAATTCCGTCTAAACGGGAAATCTAACTTCAAAGATACAAAATAAAATAGAATAAGACGAAAAAAAGTGACTACAGAAAGGAGAAAAACAACTATAACACAAAGCTGCTTAGTTTTGTGTCTCTGTTGTGTGTTTGTGTTACAATAAAGCTTTTCATTCTCCAAAAGTCCTGTTTCAGTGAGACTGACATCAAACTTTAGTTTCTCTCAGGAAGGTTGTAAGAGGCTCTCACAGAACTGCAGGTTACTACGTTGTGTGTGTGTGTGTGTGTGTGTGTGTGTGTGTGTGTGTGTGTGTGTGTGCTTGTGTGTGTGCTTGTTCCTGTTCTTCATCCCCTCTGATCACCTGAGCTTCGTCTCCGTTTCTTCCCTCAGATCTTCCTAAGCTCGTCAAGACCCTTCAGCTCGTCTCTGATTGGTTGCTCTCACACAAACCGCAGACCTTTACATCAAACAGACTCCAAAGCTGCTTTCTGCTGCCGCCTGCGTCTTCAAAGCCGTCTGCAAACCGTCGGGAGGCTGGCATCAAAACGCCACACAAGTCCCCGGCTGTGGTGGCGGCGAGCACGGCCAGGCCTCATGACAGCTGACTCCGCCCTCTGTGCAGCCATCGTCACCTGTCTGTGCTCACCACGTGCACACACACGTGCACGCACACAGCGCTGAGCAGATCCAGGTGCTTCCATGACAGGCCGTCACAGAGCTGCTCAGAGCTTCTTCCTCTGAGTCTGTGATCAATGTGTTCTGACCCGGAACCTGAGCACAGCGGGTCTGACAGGAACCGGAGAGTCGTAGAACCACTTCAACGGTTCTGCTGCAGTGAGGACAGATGGTGGATCTGCAGGCGGGAATAACACGTGCACGCGGATCTGTTCCAGCGCTGGCCTCAACACAACAACACACAAACGTCGCCTATCGGACAAAAACAACACAACTGAGCAGGAAAGTCCTGGAAACCCAGACCCAGTCCAGAACCGATCCAGAACTGAAACGGCTGTCAGCACAAATGAAGACCAGGTGAGAACACAAACAGGAAGTGAACCCACGCAGGTCAGGGATCAACAAAATAAAACAGGAAGTTCTTCTTTAATTCATGTTGGAGGCAGAAATCTGCTTCTGGTTCAACGCCCTACAGTCACTTGGTCGGGAATTTCACATCGCGGGCCCGGATCCGTCAGGTTCAATTAACCACATCCTGGTGCAGCTTCATCATGACTGTGCGATGAAGACCACTCGCTGCTATCGCCAGAAACATAACAGGAAACGTCGGCGTGTCACCATCAACGGTCTACCATCAGCGCCGTCGCCATCACTTGCGTCACCATCGCGCCGTCACCATCGCCGCCGTCACCGTAAGCGCCGTCCGCCATCAGCATACATCTGCATCATGCCGTCACCATCAACGCCGTCACCACATCAGCCGTTACCGTCCGCGCCATCACCATCACGCGCCGTCACCATCAGCGCGTCTACATCGCGCCGTCACCATCAACTATCTCACCATCACGCGCCCGTCTACATCCGCGCCCGTCTACATCGGCGCCCGTTACCGTCAACGCCGTCACCATCCGCGCCGTCACCATCCGCGCCGTCACCATCCGCCGCCGTCACCATCGCATACGTCACCATCCAGCGCCGTCTGCATCAACGCCACCATCTATCAGCGCCCGTCTGCATCGCGCCGTCACCATCCAGCCCGTTACCGTCGCGCCATCACCATCACTTAGCCGTCACCATCACTTGCGTCACCATCCGCGCCGTCACCATCGCGCCATCACCGTCGCGCGTCTGCATCAGCGCCGTTCACGAAATCCCGCCGCCGTCACCATCGCACCATCATGTCAGCGCCGTTACCCGTCCGCGCCATCACCATCCGCGCCGTCACCATCACGCGCCCATCACCATCCGCGCCGTCACCATCCAGCGCCGTGCCATACTTGCGTCTGTCGCCATCTTTCATCGGCGTTACCGTCCGCGCTCTACATCACCATCACGCGCCATCACCATCACTTGCCCGTCACCTCACGCCGTCACCATCAGCGCCGTTGCCGTCCGCGCCATCACCATCAACATCACCATCAGCGCCCGTTACCGTCCGCGCCATCTGCATCCGCTTCTCTCACCATCGCGCCGTCACCATCGCGCCGTGCCATCACTTCCATCACCATCGCCGTCACCATCGGCCGTCACCATCCGCCATCACCATCCGCCGCCGTCTCATCAGCGCCGTTACCGTCACGCGCCATCACCATCGCCGTCACCATCGCGCCATCACCATCCGCGCCGTCTACGCCAGTACCGTTAAATCGCGCCATCACCATCAGCCGTCACCATCGCCCGTCACCATCAGCCGTCACCATCGCGCGTCACCATCGCGCCGTCACCATCGCGCCGTCTGCATCAGCGCCCGTTACCGTCTTCTACCATCGCCATCACTTGCCGTCTGCATCAGCATATCACCATCCGCGCCATCACCATCAACGCCATCACCATCGCGCGTTACGTCCGCCATCTGCATCCGCGCCGTCACCATCGCGCGAAGTCACCATCAGCATGCATCTGCATCGCGCCCGTCACCATCAACCGTCACCATCCGCGCCGTCACCATCGCGCCATCTGCATCGCCCGTTACCGTCAGCGCCATCACCATCAACGCCATCACCATCAACGCCGTCACCATCAACGCCGTCACCATCAGCGCCGTTACGTCGCGTATATCACCATCAGCATGCATCACCATCAGCGCCGTTACCGTCATATGCATCACCATCGCGCCATCTCCATCAGCGCCCGTCACCATCAGCCTTGGTCACCATCCGCGCCATCACCATCGCGCGTCTGCATCAGCGCCGTCACCATCGCGCCATCTCTCCGCCGTCACCATCTGGCGTTGCCGTCCGCGCCATCACCATCGCGCCGTCACCATCGCGCCCATCACCATCTGCTTGCCGTCACCGCCGGCGTTACGTCAGCATCACCATCAACGCCGTCTGCATCGCGCCCGTCACCATCGCCATCACCATCCGCTGGCCGTCACCATCGCGTCTGCATCCGCCGCCCGTCTACATCGCGTCTGCATCGCGCCGTCACCATCAACGCCCGTCATCAACGCCTGCATCTTCCTCCAGCAACGTCACCATCAGCGCTGCGTCACCATCAGCGTCACCATCAACGCCGTCACCATCAGCGCGATCTGCCATCCGCGCCCGTCTGCATCCGCCGTCACCATCAACGCCGTCACCATCAGCGCTGTCACCATCCGCCATCTGCATCAACGCCGTCACCATCCGGCGCACGTGCCATCGCGCCATCACCATCAACGCCATCTGCATCAACGCCATCGCCATCCGCGCCATCTCCATCACTTGCGTCACCATCAACGCCGCTCTATCAACGCCATCACCATCGCCTTGCGTCACCATCAAGCGCCGTCACCATCAGCGCCGTCACCATCAGCGCCGTCACCATCAACGCCGTCACCATCAACGCCGTCACCATCAGCGCCGTCACCATCAACGCCGTCACCATCAACGCCATCACCATCAGCGCCGTCACCATCACCGTCATCACCATCAACGCCGTCACCATCAACGCCGTCACCATCAACGTCCACCATCAGCGCCGTCTCCATCCGCCATCACCATCGCGCCATCACCATCAGCATACATCTGCATCGCGCCATCTGCATCAGCATACATCACCATCAACGCCATCTTTCATCACGCGCCATCTCCATCGCCCGTCCTACATCAGCGCCGCGTCTGCATCCGCGCCGCCACCATCCAGCATACTGCATCACCATCGCGCCATCACCATCACTTCCACCATCAGCGCCGTCTGCCATCGCCTTGTGACCTGAAACGGCGTGATAAATCAATGACAAGGTAGCATTGTGTCATTCAAGCTTTAAACTTCTCATCCTCTGTGACCCGGTGGAAGCTCTGTGCAACAGTCACTCCTGAGTCTCGCGGTTTCTGTGCTGATGAGTCTTCCTCGAATCTGGAAGACTCTTCCTGCGTCTTTCCTGAGTCTTCCGTCTCTCACAAAAGTCAACACGCCAGCATCACAGTTGACCAAACCATCAGCTAGCAGGGAAACTGGCCTGATTTGTTTCCTCTCAGGACTGTTGGAGGCTCCTCTTCATCCAGGTGACTTTCCTTACCTTTCATCTGGCCTTGAAGGTTCTGCTGGGCGTTTTCCATCTTTCAGCCGTCTGATGTGAACATCAGAAAAACTTCGAACTGCGTTGATTAGGATGGATCCATAAGCGTTTGTTTACCTGGACAAAGGTTTTGGGTCGAAGACGTCTTTGCCTTTTATCAAAGAGGCCTTCAGGTGTTTGTCCTCAGAATTACAACCCAGCCCCTCCCTCTGAATATCGCATAAAACTGCAATTTAACTCAGAATTTAGAAAAGCTCTTTAATAAAACTTAAATCTTTCAGGCCGTCTCTGCTTCAGGACTCTGGTTCTACGGTCTCTTCCGCTTTATTGATGTATGGAAAGTGACCCATTTCATATATGAGGGCAGAATATAGAAAAGAAAGGACAGGCCGCACCAGTCCAGAGACGGCTGCAGACTGGCGGACGGCTACAGTCGGACAGCTGCGGGCGGACGGCTGCAGACCGGACTGCAGTCACGGACCGGCACAGATCTTCCTCCGGTCATCTCATCTCTGCCCAGAGGTGGCACCCCCTGCACCTATCTGAGCCCTGCCGCCCCCCCATGAGTTTAGGCCTCAGTCAGGCTGGAGATGTGCCCCCAAGACTTGGTGTAAGTATCGAGCAGGTTGCACATTGTTACCATTTCCAGCAGTGAAATATTGCCAGCAGTTTCCTTTCCTCCCCCATGCAGAATGGCCCGGCGACTTTATTGTTTTTTTTTACTACAACCCCCACCCTCACCCCCAGCTCCAGGGGCTCCTGGGAACCGGCCTGGTCGGCCGCGGCCGCAGGGTGTGGGGTCAGTGACGCAGCAGGCTGAGTGTGTGAGCATCCTGTCGGCACCCATGTGTGCTTTTGAGTGGGGGGGTCTCTGTCTGACAGCTGTGTGTAGAACCTGAGTGGCAGCAGTGTGGGAAGCTGGAGGGCTGGGGGGTCCTCATCTCAGCGATTAGCTGCAGCTGAAATGCTGACGGCTGTTTTCACAGAGAACCACAGCTTTGTCTCACTGTGTACTCTGTGTCTGGACCCCCCGCCCAAGCTGAGGCCCCCGCTGCAGACAAATGAAAACTCAGGAAATCCACGTTCCTGAAGCTCGCCACGTTCTGGACCTGCAGCCACCTCACCTTGTGGTCATGTGACGTCTGGATCTCCTGCTGTGGTGCTGCAGGTGAAGCAGCGCCTCATAAAACGGGACGCCGCGTTCAGGGACGGCGGCTGCAGGACGGAACATGAGACCTGACACCAACCCCGTCATCTGGAGGGACGTCCTCGCCACGATGACTAGTGCTGTCTAGAAGAACATGGCATCGCTTCACAGAAGTTCAAATGTCTGGGTTACTTTCCCTTCTGGACGTGCTTCCGTCAGGAAGTGGGAGTGTCATGGTGCGGGCTGTGTTCCTGAGGCAGAGATCCAAACTGAGCCCCGCCGTCATGACAGCAGTGGTTATGTGATGTGTGCTAGAACCAACAGTTCCCCGGGTCTCAGATCCCGGACAGGATGCAGGAAGGTCTTCCCCTCCCCCGACAAACTTCCACAGTTCCATGAAAGATTCTGTGGAAATGGATCCACTGAGCTCAGCAGCCTGGTTTCACCATCAGGAAGTCATTTCTCAGAGGCCATCAGATCGCATTCTCATGGCTGGGGGGTCATGCTGCGTGGGAGTCCCGGCCCTGGCGGGGCATCGGTAATGATACGGCGATGTGAGCGCTGAAAGGTCAGCGTGTTAACGCGGCTCTGTGATGACGGACTGAACGGAGTTAATGTGGCACAAAGTACACAGCTGGACGTGCACACTCCCACGTGCACGTGAAATGGGTGGGAAGAGCCGAGGAAAGTAGATGAAGAATGCCGGGGCGGGGGGTATATTTGGAGTCTGATTAAAGGAAAACATGGGCTGAACCGGCCGGTCAGAGAAAATGAGCTGCTGATTGGAGCGCAGTGATAATGCCTCAATGTTCTGGACGGGTCCACGCCTTCATCCCACCCTGCCCCCGCCTCTCAACCAGAACCAACCCCCCCCTCATCAACCAGACCCAACCCCCCCCTCTCATCAACCAGAACCAGAATCGTGCAGAAAAGGCTTTTTCACGGTGGGACGTTCTCCGTTCCAAAGTACATCTCATCATTTGTCTGATCTTTGCTAATGTGCCCCCACCCCCAGTATCCTATTTGGTTGACATGCAAAACGATATATAAGTAGACGCCATTTACGTCTATTAGACGCTTAGAAGGGGATGTGACAAAATAGACCCTAGTGTCCGACAAATCCTTAGTGTTAGAGGTCTGTTAAGAGCCTCATGTTGGTTAGGGGGTCTATTTAAGAACCTCATGGTTGGTTGGGGGTCTATTCAAGGCACTAGGTGGTTGGGGAATCTATTTAAAGACACTCATGGTGGTGGGGTCTGTTAAAACTCATAATTGTCCCTGAAAGAAATGGAACCTAAACTGGATATCCGGCACGTCATCAGAATTTTGGCGTCAGCAGAGCCACGCCCTAGAATTCTGTTCTCCTGAGGCTGAACTCCTGAATGGTTCAATTCGAGTCAAATGCAAGGCAGACTTTCCAGGGAGGAGAACCAAAGGAGGGGTGTATCCATCAGCTGTTGAACTTCTGCAGTTCCTAACAGGTGTTGGGGGGCGCTGTTGTCTGGGGCGGCTTCCCACCGGTGAGTCCTCTGAGCTACTTGCTGCTCCTCACTGCACCTCTCCTTTGCAGAAGGTTTTAAGCTTCTTTTCATGCACAACGGCTGTTTGGTTCTCCTCCAAACACAAGAGCTAACGGCACCTCACTCCCTTCCATATCTGCTCTTTACTGCACCTCCTCCTTCCATCATCTTCCTCCCTTACCTCGCCTCCTTCATTTATCTATCTCCTCCTTTAAAGCACCTCCTCCCTTCCATCATCTCCTCCCTTACTGCACCTCCTTCCTTCCATCATCTCCTCCCTTAAAGCACCTCCTCCCTTCCATCATCTCCTCCTTACAGCACCTCCTCCTTTCCATCATCTGCTCCTTCTGCCTCCTCCTTCCATCATCTCCTCACCCTGCCTCTTCCTTCCCATGTCTCCTCCCCTAAAGCACCTCCTCCCTTCCATCATCTCCTCCTTTAAAGCACCTCCTCCCTTCCATCATCTGCTCCTTTAAAGCACCTCCTCCCTTCCATCATCTCCTCCTTTATAGCCCCTCCTCCCTTTGGTTGTTGATCTTCATCGGACTAAACTCCCTTTTTGGAACCCAAACTCTGCTCCTCCTTCACAGCGAGGAGGTGAGCAGGAAACTCCTTCAGGAGGGAAGACAGAATTTCCTCTTTGTCAGCACCCAGCCCGTCAGGGCGGAAGCTCGGAATCGAACCGTCCAGATCAAGCTTATCCCAGGTTGCTGATTCAGCAGAGATCCTCTCTCCCTGACCTTTGAGCCCACTCTGGACAGGAAAGTGGGCTCATAATCCTCTCAGACTCGCTGAGCCTCTTTCTTCATGCTGCCAGCTCATGCCGCGGTGGGTCCCGCTGACTGCGGCCGACATCCCAACCCTCTGAGCTGCGCCTCTCAGCTCCCCCAATCCACGCCACGCCAGGCCAGGCCGGCATCAGAACCTCCAGAACCTCACGGCGGCGTCCTCCACACAGCTCTGCAGGTGGAGCTACAGCAGGTCGGCTGGAACCGGTGGAATCGGGTTGAAGCTCGTTTCACCGTGAAAGGTCAGGTTTGAATTCTTGATTGGCTGATCGTTGCCGTACTTCCTGTTCAGCCGTCTCTGTTCCATCACTGCGTCTGTTTTTATATTTTCCGTGCATTTGTTTAGCTCCATTCCTTTCCTCACCAGGTGATATTGAGCCCCCATCCCTGGGCTTCGGTTTGGCTGAATTTGGTCCGGATAGGGCAAACTGAAGAAAGGATTCTTTGTAAACATCAATAAATTGGTGAAGGTTTGATTCCATCAGCGGGTTGGAGCAGAGACAAATTACTAAAATGATCTCAACCTTTATGCAAACGTCACTCCTTCAGCAGCAAAGTCAAGGTTTCAAGGTTCAACCTTTCTGCAGAGACTCCCAGGAGAAGAACCGGGCATCAGAGGTCCAGAAGACGGAACGCTCGGTTCCTCTGATAACATCAGGACCAGATCCGTCCAGTCCTGCAGAACCACTTCCTGTTTCACGGTTTCATGTGTGCGAAGCTGCAGTGGAGACCTTTTGGAGTTGGAACCGTCATTCCAGATCAGGCGTGACACAAACCATGACGAGGCGAAAATGTTTACTCTGATCCAGAGTAAACCACGGGACAAGGTCACCGCCGCCAGAATCGCTCACGTTCACAAATCCGTCAGCACGGTGCTTGTTGAGTAAACTGGCACACACAGAGCTCACATCTGAGACAGGACCTCCCCCAAAGAAGCCTTTTGTGGGGGAATGATAGCGTCTAATAAACGTGAGGATGGCTGCTGCAACCACGCTTCCATCACTTACAGGGATTAACGTTTGCCTTTTGAAAACTTCCAGCTTCAGCCGCCCGCTGCTGAGGCTCATGCAACCCCAAAAAAAAAAACAAAACAGAAAGAACCTCCGGAGAAATAGTGTACCATGTGACCCAAAACTTCACCTCAACACTTTGAACTCTTTAAATCTGACTAAAACACTAAAATGTTCGAGCCAAAATTATGTCTGCCACAGCGCCATGGTTACCATGGTTACCATAGTGCAGCGTCTCCTCTCTAATCCAAATGAACACATCATCTGAGTAAAGGTGACTTCATTGGTTTGGGTTTCCTTTAAGGAAGCAGCACGAGGCAGATCTGCAGCATCCAGAACAGAACCGTGTGGATCCTGACCCGTTTGGTTCTGGTTCTCTTCCTTTACAGGTTCTGGATCGGGTTTTGGTTTCCCACATTAGAGCTGCTTTGGCTGCAGTTACGGCACTCGCCCCACCACGACAGGCCGGCCTCTTCACTCCCTCAGCCGTCCTGATGGGAACCTTTGGCCCTCATTGTTCTGCGTCCTGCAGGAGTGTTGGTACGCTCTGTCGTGACCCCCCGTTTATCTAGCTTGGCCTCCATAGGAAGACGGATGCCCTCCGCCTCTGCTCATTGGCCCGTGGAGGTCACATAACTTCAGTGTGGTCTTAACTGCTGCACTTTGTCATCAACCTGGAGCATGCAGCCGGTCTGGGGGGAACTCCAGGACGTGGAGGATTATTCTCTGCAACCATCACAACCATCAGCTTCAGATCAGATTCGCCTGATTAGTTCTGCTTTTACAAGAAAAGTTCTCTGGGCGGCTGCTGGTTCCTGGATCACCCTCTCACACCTGTTACCCCCATCCAGAAGTCCACTTGGTTCCTCCTGCTGACAGGTTGGTGGAGATGAGCGTTGACCACCGTCCCATCAGTCCACAGATCGCTGGCTGAAGTTCCTTCAGACGTGAGGGTCTGACTCATTTCTGCTGCATGTTTTTAGCTCCGCCCCCGGGAAAACAGCGTCTCAGGAGGATCCATCATTAAACCAGTGCGGGTCAGTTTGAAGCCGCCATCATCTTGTTTCTTCCAAACAATCCCATTTGAGTCTGGGTCAATCTGGCGGCATCGTTTGCGTCCATCAGCATCGCTCCAGCTGCTCGTGGCGGTCAACATCTGATGAGCTTCTTTGGTCCTGCATACATGGCTTCCTCCTCCACCATGGGCCGCTTCAATGGCTGAAGATGTTGGGTGGAGCCAGAGATGACGTTCTAGGCGGCGTGGGAGGCGGAGCAACAGGCGCTTTCTGTAGTGAGCACATCTGAGGAACTCCTTCCTTCCAGGCTCAAGGGCCTCATTTATAAAACTTTGGCGTGGATTGCGTCCCAGAAATGGTGGATGGAAACATAGGGCGTCGTCGCATAAAAAGAAATATTGGATTTATAAACCGTGCGCGCGCATCCTACATATCTTTCATATCGTCATAACTGATTCTAATGCAAGCGCTAACTGGCGCTCATGACGCGCCTTAGTTGACCGCAAATAGTCGTAAGCATACAAATGAATATTCATGGTTGGGAAGCATGCTTAAACCTGAAGAGGAAATCAACGTAACTTCACTCAATGTGATGTAGAAGTTATCGTTAGTAGTGGAGAAAAATGTTGTTTGGAGGGCACAGTGTTAGTATTACTAATGCCAAAAGGCATATGACAAGCGGTGGCAGGCGCTACATAAATGCTGTAACCTCACCTCTGAGTTTGTGAGAATACGAAACTCCATTAAGAGTGGGGACACGGAGGCATGAATGCATGCGGGGGACGGGCGCCAGATCACGCCCGGGTGACCGCAGCGTGGTTCTCCAGTGCTCCTCTCTGTGCCCGGGCCCAAAAGCCAGCAGAAGGTCAACAGGCCCGGCTGGAGGAAGTCAAGACGGCTCATCAGCCCGCCGTCCTCGTTGCCAGCAAGTCTTCTTGCTGTCTAAGAATAGATTCCTCCGAAGGAATTCTTCCATTTGCCACATCTTCTAAGAACATTGTGCGTCATTCCGCGTGTGATGGAGCATTTATTCCCTCCATTTAATTACATCTGACAAGCTACGAATGCCGATGACAATCCATTGAAATAGAAGTAATTAGCAAATGTCATTTCTTTATTTGATTTCTGAATGGTTGAGACATACGCCATACATTGTTTTATCAAAAATAAAAAAAACTAAAGGCATATGCATGAATACCATAATTCCATAGCTTATGAAGAAATGTTTTAATATGAAACAACTTTCCCAGTATGGACAATTAGTACGTCTTTTAAAGATCGTGCATGCATCCAAACCTATATCTACTCCTCCAGGCGGACACGCTAGCGAGAATATCAGTTTTGTACATTATTTCGTTCTGTTAACTATATTGTTATGAGGATGAATTAACGCAACATGCCAATGTTGTAGAACATATTCACTTTTTCTTTCCAAATAAATTGTTCATTTGAATTTCTGTTGTAATTTCCGTTTGATTCTTTTTGTTTCTGCTGATCGATCAAACGGTGTTGGTGTAGCTGTTAATTGTCAGACTTTTGCATAGTCTTCATATTGTTATGAGAGAGCAGGATTGTCATTTTCACTTTCGATGTTTCTTCCGTACCGACGGTGTCAGATTTCTCATTTCACCCGTTTTTTATTAAATGCGCCTATGATCGGCGTGAAAGGACGCACATTTTTCCCCTCAAGTTTGCTTTTTATAAATCTATTGGGTGAAGTGAGCCACTTCTTTGTAACATAACGTTTATAAATGAGGCCCCTGGTCTTCCTGGTCCTGCTGCCCATCATCATCATCATCATCATCCACAGTGGTTCTCCGGTCCTGAGTGAGAACTGTCCTCGGTTCCTCTGGGTCCCTCCTCTTTATTTGGTTGTGGTTTTTCTTTCTGGTGGAAATATTTCTGCGTCTGTGGTCCAGATCTCCTCTGGTGGTCAAACACAGCAGCACAGCTGTTGATCATGAAGGGATTCGAACCACCGAGTGTATCCATAGTTTAAACATATTTGAGCATGGACGGATTGGCCCCCTCCTCTCCTCATGCAGGAGATGTGGGCCCCCCCCCCTCTTTGGAAGTCAGGAGCATCTGCGAGGAGTCTGGACTCACCGTCCAGCTGAGACCCGGTGGACGCAACAGCGTCATGACAGGGTCAGTCGCTGTGTCTGCTGGAGGCCGGCCTGCAGAAAAACTGTGGAGGACCGATGGCGGAGCGGGAGAACGATCCTGAAAACAGAACCAAGAGGTTCAGTTCTGACGGGTCCGGTCCGACCCACCCCATTGTTTGCCGGGTAAACAGAGGCACAAGGCTGCTAGGAAACCACTGCGTGATAAATAACCGCCTGAGGTGAAGGCGGAGCCAGAAATGTGAAGCCACCACCCAGTTAATTCAGACGTCTGTGTTTCACACCAAGCCTCAGACCACATGATCACACCTTTCTAAAACAAACACACACACACACACACACACAGACACACACACACACACACACGCTGATGTTCTACAGATGAGGAGAAATCTCTAATAAATAGTGATAAATACAAATATTTACCTAATTACTGCTAGAAAACACAAAACTACAGTAAAACCATCTTTATAGTAGCTGAGAAGTAAACATGTTAATTTATTAACATGTTAATAATATAGATTAATATGTTAATATGCATTAACATGTTAATAATATGATTAACATGTCAATTATACTATTAACATGTTAATAATATGATTAACATGTTAATAATATGATTAACATGTTAATTTTACAGCACAATCTTCGGCTTTATGAATGAATCTATAGAGGGCAAAATAAAAACACTAGACTTATTTCATTTCATTTCATTGTTTCTGTCGTGACAGAAGAGAAACTTCAGCCTCAGAAGATTCAACAGAAAGGCATCAGGAGCTGAGTTCAGTCTGGGGGGGTTTTGGGGTCTGAAGTCTAGTGTTTCGCTCTCTCTTCCAGGTGCTTTAGCAGCTGCTGGGAGGAGGTGTAACCTAGAGATTAACTAACGATGCTGGAAGCAGCTGGAGGCCCGGCCCCCAGCTAAGACCCTAATGTGTGGGTGTGGGGGGGTCAGAGATCATTTAAACCCAGAAATAAAAAATGTACATAAAACAGAATCAAGAGTTCACACCAATACGAACAAAAGGCACTGAGGTCAGCGTCTCGCCATCAGGACCATTGAAGGAGCAAAGAGGAGTCCAGAACAATCGAGCCTTCATCCTCCTCATCCTCACTGCTCCCTCTCTCATTCCTTCCATCTCTCAGACTCACAGATCAACACTTGTGGTAGGGGGAGGGGGTGGGGGGCATAAGAGACCCCCCACCCCCTCCGAGAGGCCAAAGAGGAGCACAGAGAGAAAGATAAACAGATCAATTGACACTCAGGAAGTTAAGCCGAGAGCGACGGCGGGGATCAGAGACGAGGGTCCTTCAGAAGAAGAGCTGTCAGGTGAGACGTGGGCTGCTGGGAGGATTAGCACTTCAGATTCAGAGCTCATCTGGAGGAGAGGAGCAGCAAATGGTCCTTCAGGAAACCACTAAAGGGGCGGGAGCATGAGGCGTCCCTAAAGTAATGGGCAATAGATTTAGAGGCAGGCAGACAAGCCCTTCACTCCAGGAATCCGTGTTTGAGAAAACTCCAGTTCCGCGTTCTGGCCGAAAGAAGCTTTGCCGGTTTCCTCACTGAATCTTTTCTCTCCAAAGAAACTTTCCAAACACTTCGCCTGGAAGCGTTGAGCTTGAAGTCACATGACTCGTCACGTGACTTCATGCTGCTGCTCCGAGTCACGACAGACGGATGTGGAGACCAGAACTTCCTTAGTGTCTGCAGCCCGGTTCTGTCGACAGTTCTGTCCTGGATACATTGGAGGCTTGAGAGGAACCGCCGGGTAATACAGAGCATATCATGGAAACCAAGAGCTAGTGAAACCGGTGGTTCACCTGATGAACCACAGGTATTAGGTGAGGCTAACTGTTTATGTCCACTGGTTTAGCACCCCCCCCACACACACACATCGCAGAGTCAACAGCCCCCCAGAGATGTCATTTCATTTAAGTCTCCAGCTGGGCTGGAGGTCGTTGAAACCGTGCACCTGCGATGCCACTGGCCTTGTAGAGAGCTACGGGCGCGCACCCGCTGACCGTCCAGCCTGGCGAACACCAGGCTGGGCGGCAACTTGGACTCCTTGGGTTCTCCACAGAGAACTGGGGGCTTGGAAGCTCTAATGAAGACAGTCAGTTATGTTAAAGACTATTGTTGTGACACATGTGGTGAGTCTTTATCATGGGGGGGCAGAGTTTATACGATCAAAGGCTTTTATTCTGAAAAATTGAGTTTTGAACATCCTTAAACAAAGAATTGTTGAGAATCTTAACATCAAAAGCATGGCTGTGGGATGGGGGGGGTCAGGGGGTGGACCATCACAAAGCTTTGACTGTGCAGAAACCTGGGGAGCCCTTTGAGGGCAGCCCTGACAGACACTGCTTCCAGGGGGATTGAGCCGTTCGCCGGTCCTGGGCGCTGGACGTCACCGTGTCTTCTTGCGGCCCCTAAGCCCTCTGGGGCCAGGCGAGGCCAGCCGTCAGGAGCAACTCCTCTGGCTTGTAGCCCCCCACCCCGTGTTGTGTCTGGAATTCCGTTCTTGTCAGAATTGCCCCCCAGCTGCACACAGGGAATGCATGAGTCTGTAGAAACTCGGCTCGCTGCTAAAACTGATCCTAATCTGGATTTGAATGAAGAGCTTTTCAGGTTGGAGCGACTGAAGATCTGGAGCCTCATTTCTAAAACTTTGCGTAGGATTTGCGTCAGAAGTGGCGTACGGATGAAACATAGGGCGATGCGTCACGCACAAAATATTCAGATTTATAAAACGTCATACGCACATCTATCTTTCCCTTAATAAATCTGCTTCGATTCTAAATGCAGCAACTTTAAGCGGCTCATGACCCGCCCGCGTTTACTTATAAATAGTCAAGTATGACATACAAATGAATATTCATTGATTGAGGAAACCATGACAAACACAGAGAAATCAAGGCGTAACTTCACTCAATGTGAAGTAAAGTTGCTCGTTAGCGAGGTGGAAAAGAGGAGAAAAAGTGTTGTTGGAGGGCTGTTATGGGCATTACTAATGCCAAAAAGGCAGTGAGCGACAGAGGCGGTGGCAAACGCCGTAAATGCCCAGCCTCATAACCTCGGACCGTAGCCCAAATAAAAAAGCCATAGAAGGTCCAAGGACTGGAGGAAGTCAGAACGGCTCATCAGCCACTGCGTCTCGTTGCCAGCAAGTCTTCTTGCCTCTCAAAAATCGTTCCTCTGGTCTTCCATTTGCCACATCTTCTAAGAGCATGCATTGTGAGTCATTCCGCATTGTGATGGGGCATTTTATTTCCCCTCTTAAGCTACAGATGTGGTAATAATCCCAAGTAGAAATGGGGAAGTGAGTCAACAAATCTTAATTTCTTGTTGCTTTCTGAATAGTTTGAACTATCGCCATACATGGTTTTATCAAGAATAAAAACAAACTAAGCATATGCATAGACCACCGCCATTCCCTTGGCTTATGAAAAGTGTTTTGCCTATGAAAACAACTTTCCCCAGTGGACGATTAATACGTCTGTCAGGGTTCTGACTTTTTCCCTAGTAAAGAGAAGAACCAGACAGGAGATGAGAACTTTGCTAGACTTCTGCCCAGAAGGAGAAATGGGTCTGTGACATAGGAACTGTCACTGAGGGAGTTCTGCACATCCTAGGAAGCATGGAGCCTTCTTTTATTGAGAACTGAGGGTTGCAGACATGAATGTGGGTCATTTAATCAGAAACAACAAGAACATCATTTTCTCGTATTATCAGAACTCTTCAGGTCATGTTTTTCTTACTGAAAGATAGAAATGAGACAATCATATTATGGAGATTTATAGTGTACAGGCGAATAGTAGTACATAACTAACAACATCTGTCGGTCCTGGCTACTGTCTCACCTCTCCCTCCAGACCCCGTTCTGCCTGAGGGAGAATATCAGTTTTGTACTATCATTTTGTTCTGTTAACTATATTATTTATGAGGATGGTGCTGTATGCCAATATTGTAGAACATATACACTTTTCTTTTTCCAAATATGTGTTCATTTAGTTCTGTTGTAATTTTGATCTTTTCTGTTTGTTTCACTGATTACGATCAAGCGGTGAATTATTAGCTGTTAATTGTCAAACTTTCTTTTGTAAATCTTCATGTTATTTCTGTAGAAGCAGGATTGTCATTTTCACTTTCGCGTGTTTCTTCCATCTGCAGAGCGGTCAACCACTTCGTTTCTCATTCCTGCAGTTTTTGTCGTCGCCTGGGTCAGAAGCGTGAAGGACACTTTATTTCCTCAAGTTTGCTTTTTATAAATACCTCAACTATTGGGTAGAAATTAGCGTCGCCTTCTTTTGTCGCGTCAGCATAATTTATAATGAGCCCTTGAGCAAGGCGCGCAGAAAAACGCTTACCTGCGCTTCCACATGCACGCACACATGCACGCCCTCCGCCCACACACAGGGTTGGGCGATGTCCCTTAAATTGCTAGTTGATGATGTTTGCAGTAAACCATCGTGCTGGATGATGGTATCGTCAGGGGGGGTGGATTTTTCGCTATTATATAATTATTAGTTGTTATTTTACTTCCTTTACTTTATTTATTTTCTTCCCAGCAATGACTCATCTGCGATGATCGAAGGTCTAAACTGAGAGGCTTTAACAAAAAATAAAACAGAAAATGTGGCTCAGTCATAGAAACACGTTCAAGCGATCACGTGGATTTGTGTTTCCTATGCGTGTCCGACTTTTCAAAATAAAGGCTGATGTTATTCCCTTGTTTCGTGCATGGGGTAAAGATTGGCACCACATGGATTTATGTTCAATAAGGCTAAATGTTGTTAGCGTGTGTTAGCATACTGCTAACCGTCCGTTCTTCCACAGAAAACTTTTTGACCACCGCAGTTAAAATAAGACCATAGTGATGAGCAAACTGCGTGGCTTCATAATAACGTAACATTAATAAACGGTGGGTTTAGAATTGATCTGGAACATTACCGGGCCTGACATATCTATGCATGTAGCCGCTTTCCGGGTAGAATTTGATGTCTCTTCGGTTTGTCCAACCCTACTGCGCATGTGAATGATTTATTCGAAGGAGTGTGGCGACCATGTGAGCGTTTTATATTCTGAAAACATTTTCTGGACCGCGAACGCGGTTGGATTCTAATCAGGCGTTGATCCTATCAAGATATTTTGTAAATGTAACATGACTGATGGTGTTGAGGTGCGCTGGCGTGGAAGCGTGGCATCAGGATGGACGATGGTACCGACCATCGATACAACCCTACCCACACCCAGACGCCCACACGCACGCCCGCAGGTTCTACGGACGTCAGATTAACGGGATCTAAAGGCTCCATCTCAGATGGAGAGCCAGGTTTCATATCTTTCCCTGAAGTTGATTTAACTGTCCTGGAACCCCCCCCCCCAGAACTTTTTTACTTCATCCATTTGCAGAATGAGCTGCAGAGGTCCTCCTGGAATCCTCTCTCATTCAGTGCCATTACCCCTTCATCTCCCAGAATCCTTTGGGATTCAAATGATGTCTCATTAGCTCTTATTGGATTGAAGCTTTCAGTAAAGCTTGTGTTTCACTTTTCTCCTCCAATAAAGCCCCCGTCTCCTGAGAAACTGACCCCCCCCATCTGCCCTCTGTCCTGATTTATTCTCCTTTTCTTTCTGCACCCCCCCGGGAACTCCCCTCTCTGCTTGTTTTAGGACAGTTGGAGATCAACCTCCATCTTTGTAATGAACAGGACTTTCATATGGAACGCACGCACGCACGCACGCACGGCTGTGGCTAAACAACCCCCGCTATCAAGGAGGGTTCCTGAACCTCCTCTTCCTCAGGTTCTTTGGGTTCAGGGTTCTCTGAACTCCTTCATGCTTTCCTGACCCCCCTCCCCCCCGACCCCCACACTGAAATCTCTCGTTTCTGCAGCCACCAGATGAACTCTGTCACTTTTGTTTCTTCTCCAGGAAACCTTCAGGCCTTCATGGATGGATTACCCCAACATTCTGCCCCACCTCAGGGTGGTGTCAGTCTATGTTGTGTGTGTGGGGGGGGGTCCTTTAGCTCTGCTTTGTTTGTTTTTGTTTCCAGATGACATGAGATCATCTGGGATTTCCTTTTCTTTTCTCATTGCAACAATCTCTGCTTTTTCTGCCTCGTCTCCTGAACCCTGAGCCGGTCCTGAGCCCTGAGCCGGTCCTGAACCCTGAGCCGGTCCTGAGCCCTGAGCCGGTCCTGAGCCCTGAGCCGGTCCTGAGCCCTGAGCCGGTCCTGAACCCTGAGCCGGTCCTGAACCCTGAGCCGGTCCTGAACCCTGAGCCGGTCCTGAACCCTGAGCCGGTCCTGAACCCTGCAGGATCAGATGTTTCCACATCGTGGTGGTTCAGAACCGGCTCAGGGCTCAGGACCGGCTCAGGGTTCAGGACCGGCTCAGGGTTCAGGACCGCCTCAGGGTTCAGGACCGCCTCAGGGATCCTCAGCAGCAACCTGGATGCAGGAACGTGGAAATCGCTCCATCTCTGACATTCAGAACATTATTTTAGAACCTTGACTGGATTTTAGCGGAGAGGAAAGCCACAGAGATGAGGACTTCTGTGGAAAAGCTGTCAGGTGAGGCGAGCAGCTCTGTTCCTCCTCTGAGCGCCTCCTGCTGATTCTGAAGGAGAACCAGAAACTGCAGAGCAGCTCCTCCTGCTGTGTTTCACACACTCAGTAGGATAATCAGGGTTGTGGCTCGGATCCAGGAAGTTCCAGGTGATCCAGCAGGACCGGTCCTCACGGGTCAGTCCTGGATCTGCTCAACACCCCCACCTGCTGGATCTGATCTCCGCTTTAATTCAGTCCATCCAGGAGTCTGAGAGCGGTGCTGGTGTTTGTGCGTTTGTGTGTAGGTGTTTGTGCGTTTGTGTGCTGGTGTTTGTGCGTTTGTGTGCAGGTGTTTGTGCGTTTGTGTGTAGGTGTTTGTGCGTTTGTGTGTAGGTGTTTGTGCGTTTGTGTGCTGGTGTTTGTGCGTTTGTGTGTAGGTGTTTGTGCGTTTGTGCTTGTGTGCTTCTGCTCCGCCCCTTCCTCAGGACCTGCCTGGCATTGTGCAGCTTCCTGTGCAGGCAGACATTATCAGTGTGGGATCAGCCGAGGGACAAAAGTGGGACGGACATGAGAACTCAACCCCCCCAACTTACACAAACAGGGACTTGTGGTGGTGACTTACCTTTTCCCAGGCCTGTTGGAGCCGCTCTGTCGTTCCGCCTGCGCCCCCGTCTGCGCCCCCGTCTGCCTGTCCGCCTGCGCCCCCGTCTGTCGGTCCGCCTGCGCCCCCCCTCTTTCCTCCTCAGTCCACATCCCACAAATCCCAGCTTTTGAGCCGCCCTAAACACAGCCTTAGGGCCACATGGAGCCGATCAGCTGAGATTCTGGTTCTGCTCCGGTCCACAGAGCTCCTGCCCTCCTCTGGGTTCTCATTTCATTTCACTTTTGTTTTCCTTCCCTCTAAATATTTTCTCAGTGTGGTGAGGACAGATCTTCACGTCTGCAGCAGCTGCATCTGTTTCAGGCAGACGTCGGTCCAAATAAAAAGGAAAATGTGACAAATCGTTCATCAAAGTGTGGGATTCCTTAGAGGCGGTCTGAGTTTGGAGGGAGCACAGAGCAGATAAACGTCTGCAGCTTCAGCCGCTGCACAGGACGTCTCCTCCAGTGCCAGCTGGTGATTTACTGACCGTCTCAAACACGGCAGAGAGAAAGCGGCTTTTCCTGCGCTGATTTACACTGTTTGTTCAGAAGAAGTGGGCACTGTTTGGCCCGGTTCTGAGGCAAACATAAACCTACAGAGCAGAACAATGACGGGCTGACGCGCAGCTGGTGGGCTGTTAGTGTGAGAGCGCCGTGTTCGCAGAGATAAGACGTAACCGGGCTGCAGGAAGAGAACTTTAACAAACCGCTCAGCCGAAGAAACGAGGCGGTCGGATCTCACAGCAAACGTCAACCCGGAGGGCTGAACCTGGAAACCTTCAAAATGCCCCTGAGGCTCAGAATGGAGGCAGAAGTTGGGTCAAACCTGTCCGGGACGCGCAGGTGACATGCAGATGAGCCGTTTCCACCCGTGAGGACAGTTAGGACCAACGCCTAGAGCATAAGGTAACCGCTCGATGCATCACCTGTACGTCAGTGGGCGGGACTCCCTCCATCCTTACGGCCACACGCACAACAACGGTACGTTCCACTGCTATGACATCCCTGAGGAGCCTCAAGGGACCTGCTCAATGACCCGGCCTGTACCAGGACAGCCCAAAAACCAGCAGAACCGTAATCGTGCATCTGTGTGCACGAACGCAGGCGCATGCATGAGGTCAGGTGTGCTGCAGACTCCAGCCAGATGTTCAGCAGAACCAACCGGACTCCGTCTCCTGGTTTCGTGCAGCGGGGGCCTGAAGGAACGTCTGGCTTGGGTCGGAGGCTGGAGCAGACGCTGGCCTCCATGTTTTCTCTCCTCCACATTCCTCCGGCGGGTTCACCGCCTGCAGAGAGGAGGACACATTCCTCAGACGGGATCAGGACGCTCCTCTGAAGATAAATGACGGGGGCGGGGTTATGACGACAACACATACTTTGCTGAACAACAGTTTGCTCTTCATCTCCTCAGCAGGAGGTCAGAAGGTCATGAAGGAGTTCAAAGCTGCACAGCAGGTTCTTCCAAAGCGCCCAGAACTTCTGGGACTTTCTTCCATGAAGACCTTGATGCTGCATGAACAGCTCTGCTGGATCCAGGTGTTTCTCCAGATGGTTTCTATGGAAACCAGTTTATTGAATCCAATTAAGAGGTTCAAAGTTCCTCCTTGTGATCTTCTTCCTCCAAAGGTTTCACCTGCAGAGGCTCCCCCACACACGGATCTGGAGGTCCTCTCCACAGAACTCTGAGCAGCTATGCCAATATTTACGGGATCAATACTCCGCTCCCAGCTTCACAAAGATATCAGGTCCTCCTGATCTTCTGCCATTGTGTCCCGCTCCCCCGATCAATGAACAGAAAATATTCCTGAAGCCTCCACCTGTTCCCACGGCCTGACCCGAACTGGCCCCGCGTGTTCAAGTCCCCATGGAGGTGATTTATGGAGCTCCAGGATTTATGACCAGGAGCTGCAGAAGAGTCTCAGTGGGGGGGAGGGGGGTGTCAGGGCTTGGTCGAGCAAACAGGTAGATGTTTGGAGAACTACCGTTCACTGCGTTCCTGTGCACGTGAGTGTTACCGAGTGTTCTTCATCAGAAGAATCAAGAGCAGGAAGTGGTGGGACAGCGATCTTCCTGGTCCTAGGCGTCCATTGAGGGGGGGGGGGGTTCTGGACTTCCCGTCCTAATTCAGACCACTTGGACGAGTGTCAGGAAGACACCGGGTCCCGCTGCCAGAAGTCCACTTCAAGACAACGTCACCTGGATGACGGAGAACCTTCATCGACCTCTCCGGAAGTGGACCAGCATGGGTCCGGTTCTTAAAGCCGTTACAGAACCCTGTGCTCCACTGGGACACTTCCGTAACCAAAAATAAAAAAGTTTTAACTGAAGAGTAACTTCCACCGTATTCAAGTCGTTCTCAGCCGGTTGAAGGACAGTGGTACGACTCCATCAGGTCCTGACTGCAATCCTCCATCAATCCATGGTAGTTTCCCAAAGTCGCGTTAGAGAATGAGCTCAGTGTTCACAGAAGATCCATTTGATCAAGCAGCACCACCAGAGTTTATTCTGTTCCACGGGGCCTAGAAATACAGTCCAGTCACTAGCCGCGTTTACATGGGCAAAAGTAATCGGAAAGAACGCCTGATCGGAAAGAAAATGCGTCATGTAAACGCGCCGTTCGGAATAGTCTGCCCCGATCAGACTCATTCGGATCAGAATTTCTTTCCGATCGAGATAGGTGGGTTATACCGATCGTTTATCCGATCGTGGAGCATGTAAACGGTTATTCTGATCGTGTGTCACTGCTGCTCTGGGTTACGTCATGCATAGACGGTGTTTGGCTGTGAGAAAGCTTTGAAGCGCATACGGGACCGACTGAATGCTCTGCAGACGCCCCGTGAAAAGGGCCGCTCCGCTCTCACCCCTCTGGCTCTCTGCCTCTCCCTCCTTCAAGAGGGGTATGCGGGGCAGCAGCGCTTTGGTCCACTGGCACCGGGGCTCGGGTGCCAGTGGACCAAGTGAGCAGAGGAGCCAGATAACTTTGTGTGTGAAGGGAGGGAGGGATGCTTAGTTACGTGTGGGCGCCGTGCCCAAGATCGAGAGCCCCGACAGCAGATGTAGATTACTGCGTCTCTCGCACGGTCCTGGATTTTGTGTCCACAAGCAAGGCTAATGTTGTTAGCGCGTGTTTATAGCCTGTCCTCCTAAGTTCTTCCAGCTCCGTTCTTCAACATAAAAATCAATGACCACACGGATTAAATAAACGATGAGCGAGCAGGCGCTTCATACTATTCATAACATTAATAAAAGCACGTTTGGAAGATCGCCTCGTGTTACGGAGCTGCTGCACTAAAGTCTGTGGCAGCGGTCTGTTTACAACGAGGCGCATCTCTTCTTCCGGGTTTTTTTTACCACTACTGCGCATGCCCAAACGATTTACTCCGACCAAAGGTGTGAGCCATGGGAACGCTTGTTCTAATCGGAAAAAGGTTTTCTGATCCCATGTGCACGGGTGAATTTTAACCCGACCATTGATCCGATCAAGATATTCTGCCCATGTAACCGCGGGTACTCAAGATGAGCTCATGTTTCATTTACTTTGGTTACATTTAGGAATTTCTGGCTGAGTAGCCTTGAAAACTTCACAAGCTGGTGAAGTTGTTGCTCCGCCCTCCTCTGGCGCTCCGCCCTCCACCTAGCGGTCCTCCTGAAGGAGGTGCATGGCGTTTGTTCAGCACTGCCACAGAAACAGTCTCTTTACTCTCCGCTTTTGTTCAGCCGGGGTGAAGGTTCATGCTCCACAGAAAAGCGAGGCGAAGCATCGATTTGGCCTCCTGACACGGGCTGGGGGGTGTGGGGGGGTCGGAGCAGAATGACCTCAGTCACGGTTGTAGTCTCTGCACTGAAGGAGAGTTTTCATTCCAGCCGTGGGGGAACCAGAGATATCATCTTACTCAGCTACTCAACTGGGAGCTAACCAGGCTTCCTATTCAGCCAGCAGTGTCAGTCAATATCTTCCCCTATTCACAGAGGGGTCAGCGGGGCGGGGGGCCGGGGGGGGCCCGAGCAGCTCTGGACGAGGTTTGTTTACGCGGAACCTGCCTGTTCTGGAGCTCTCTGTTCAAGTGAGTTTCAGCTCATTTTAGACGTTTAAAACAGAAAGTTAAAAGACCCCTGCCAGGTCTGCCCCCCCCCCTGCACACACACATGTGCACACACACACACGTGCACACACACAAACCCCCAGGGAACCAAGATGATGACAAATGTGAGCAGAAATGAAGTTTATTGTTGAACATTTCTGAAGACGACACGCCTTCATCTGGTCTTGGTGGGATCCTGATTTGGGGGGGGGGGCTGCCAGTTTTCCCATCAGCATGAAACAACCTGACAGGACAACCGCGAAGGCTTTGTATGCATTCTCGTGCACACTCCTGAGCTGCAGCACATCTGGTACCTGTAGGCTGCATCCAGGATGGGGGGGGGGGGGGGGCACAAGCCACCACACCACCCCCCCACCCTCTCCACTGTCTGGGGTAAATGAGCTGGTGAAGACTGCCTCCTGCTGGACACATTTCATCATTGAGTGAAAAACACTGAATTTCTGAAATATAAAAGACATTTACCTTAAGGTCATTTAAGGTGGTGCAAAAATGTTTAAATAAAGTTGAAACCTAAAAGAACAAAACTGCACGTGGAAATTAGTTAAACTCGTCTCTGGAGAGATGCTGGACTGAACCTGCAGGACGTTTTCCTTCTGCAAACCCATCTACTAGTTCCTGATGGAGCCAAACGTTGGGATTCACATTTCTGCTGCTGCCTTCAGGGACCTCTACAGGGCCACGTCTGATCTGGTTCATGTTTTACGTCGGACGTCCACCCGACAACCCTCTGCATTTACCCGGACTTGGGACCGGCACATGAAAGCACTGGGTGCAGCGCCCCCTTGTGGTTGCATTACCTAACCAAACCTGACGTTTTAAATCTGTAGTTAATCTATTTTAGACAAACTGACAGGCGGGTTATGATTACATCACCCAAAACATTTAGGTTTTATTCTAGAGGGATTTAAAAGCTTCTAAACTTAACATTTCATCTTTTTAGACATGTGATAAAAGGTTTCTAGGTAAATGTTTGTTCAAGTTTTGTATTTAAAAATGATTTAATTTTGCCAGAAACTAAATTGTATTAAGACCTCAACTAATGTATTTCTAAAACATTTTATCCTATAGTTCAGTTACCATCGCCGGCGTTCTGGAGTCCTAACCTTCAGTTTTTTCCTGATGCTTCAGAAAGGAGCATGAAAACAGACGTGGACAGACTTTTGGGGTTTGGGCCTCACTGCCACCGGTAGGATCCCGCTTTGGGGTCAGAGTTCATGCAGGTCGTCAGAACACAAACCTTCCCATGTTTGTTCAGTGAATCCTTTAGGTCCGGTTCAGTTTGGATCAGTGGTTCTAGTGCTGCGGGTCAAACTACTGCAAAGATCTTCATGAAGCAGCAGAACGGACTAAGTTCACATCATCCATTACTTTTGTAGTTCTGATCTACAATCCAACTGAAGGATGGGGAAGGGGGGGGGTCCAACCCCATTTATTGTCATCCATTTGTTTCCATCTAAGGTTGGAAGGATTCCCATCCCGTCGGATCTCCAGCTTCCTGTAGTCTTACAGTGTGTCTACTGAAGAAGAACTTTGTGGAACCTTCCAACAGAACGATGAGTAGAGTTCTTCTGAACTCAACAGAACCCTTCCTCTTTAAATGTTCGTGTCCATGAATTCACTACAGCCCAAATATCCGGATCAGAAGAATTCAAACTTCAAGACTTGAACTTCTGCTGAAAGATCAAAAGTTCAACATCCTGTAGGAGCGTTCTCAGTTATCCAGGCGACGTTTAAGGTTCCTGTTTCAATGCCAAGTCCTCCTTTCTAGTAGATATTTTTCTATCCACTCTAGAGGACAAAAGATTCCATCTTGGGTTTAAATCAGACCCACCAATACCGTCTTGATCCCACTGAAAACGTCTTTATAACCCAAAACCTGTTTTGGTACCAAGACCTCAATGGGACAGTTTGATCTGCAGAGTGAAGAACCCGTCAGTAAGTTGGAGAACATCTGGCCTTTATAAAAACCATCAGTCCTCTAGCAACAGCTTACCTTCACACTAGAGCCCCCCCCCCACAAGAACATGAAGAATGTCCTCAAATTTGACAAGAAAGTACAGATTCTGGTTCTTCAGCAGCAGAAACAGGTGGAACTGTTCCACAACCAAAGCTGGACGTTCCTTCACACAATCAGAACCTCTGTTCAAACCAACAATTACATGACCATCTAAACTGTTCTCCCAAATATCACAAACCAGTTTTTAAATTCACATCAGTGTCAGTCAATGAAACAAAAAGTCAAAAGTTTGGTTTTTGAACAGGAACCAGAAGAACCAGAACCAGAAGTGTGGGTACGATGGACTTGACCGGCGCTGACCGTGAAGCGGCTTTAGGTGATGCAGAAACCTGGGGGAGAAAATCAGAGGCAGTTGGTTCTGCCAACACTGAAGCAACGATCAGAAAAACCTGACCACCTGCAGAACCACAGAAGAACCACAGAAGACAGAGACTGGAACATTCCTTGACATGATTCCAGTAAATGTGTTCATGCGGTTAGAGATGACGGACAGAACGACCAACTCTGGAAACCATCTTTAAAAATCACAAGCCAGCTTTCAAAGCTGGAATATTGTTAAAACCTTCAAGTTCCTGCAGGGAAACAGTCGTTAGAACCCCATCCATCCAATCTGAGTGAACGGAACCGTCAATGACTGACAGAGCAAACCTCAACCTGAAACATTCTTAACCTGCAAAGAAGAATGTGTTTTGTCTCCTGTTAACAAACCTGTCAGTCATTTTGTTAAAAGCCACAACTGTATATAGAGGGTTAGGGTTAGTAAAAATACCCCCCCCCCCCCCGAACACACCTGCAAGCAGGTCGGAGATGCATCTGTGAGGAGATAAACCAGAGACGCTGATGCTCCAACAGTACACCTCATTGTGATCACAAAGGTTAGACTGACAGAGTCAACAGTTTTTGGTGTGAATGTGCTTCACCTGAGAACCCACTTCAGCCCCCACAGGTGGGAGTCCAGTCCAGCTGGAGCCAGACCTTCCAGACCCCGTCTGAACCCCAGTCAACCCAGTTTGGGGCTGATCAGAGTTTGTTCAGTGACCATGAGACGTCCACACATGGTGGTGAACCTCAAACCGAGGCGGACTTCACCAACCAACCAGCCGCCGTTTTAGACGGACAGAAACCTGGAGGCAACATTAAAAGCCCAAGAAAAATCAGAGGATTCATTCAGATTTAAGGATTCCCAGGACAAAAAGACCAGAAACGTTTGTCATCTGCAGGAAAACCCAAAGAGGGTTTTTAAGAGGTCAAAACAAAATGAGCACTTTTATTTAAAACAAAAAATGAAACCAAATCAGGTTAGAAATGCCCAACTGTCACTCATCAGGACAAGTTCTGAATTTCCTCAGAACCTCAACCCACTCAGAACCAAACAGTACAGAGGAACATGAATGCTTCATGAAGTCTTTAAGCTGCCATCCTCCACCTGAAAATAAAAACCCTCTACGTTTTTAAATATTGACGGCAGACCTTCCATCGCAAGTTGCTACAAGTGCATGTAGCTCCGAACCATGAGATGGATTTCTAAATAGAACTGGTTCCTTTGTTCATTTGCTCTGAATGACCAAACTACCCAACTCTCGTCTCAGGTGTGCCGTCTGAAGACAGGATGGTTAAAAACTTACCTGGAAAACTAACAGGATTTTCTCTGAACACCAACATCTGTAGGTTGGTAACGTCAAGAACCGCTTTTACTTCCATGTCCAGTTCCAGCCTTTTCCCAAACACTTTTACCACATTTCAAGCAGCTTTTATCAAAATCTTGCATCGTGTTTTTGAAGTCTGCATGTTTCAGGTTGGTGTGTAGAACCTTCTGGGGTAGAAGCAGGCTTTAAATCACCTGAACGCAGCACAAACTCAGTAAATCTGAGGATCAGAAAGTCCAGGTTTGAACTTCACCTCAGTAACAGGTTTTCCATTCCAGCATGGTTTGCTGCAGATATGCTTGAACGGTCCATTTCCAGTCTAGTCCTAGTTGGCCTCCAGTGGGTTTAGAGCTGTCCTAATGGAACGGCCCGTTGATCTGGTTCCACGTCGTCAGTGATGCGTCTGAATTCCTTTCTGAGTCGGTTTCCCCATTCCCTGCTTTGTGTTTAAAGTCTTCCAGATGTTTCCAGGAGTCGGCGCTCCGTCTGGGTGAAGGTTTGGTTCCTCATAATCTGTGCTTTCGTCTCCACAGGTCCCAATGCGTCCGTCCACCTCAGAGCCACTGAGTTCCAACAGTTGACCGTTGTGGAGGATCGTTCACTAACCGGAGAAATCTTCACAGCATCCGTTAAATCAGCTCAGAACGTCTCCTTTGACGTGAATCACTGAATGTGCAGAACATCCTGGTTCCAGTTCCAACGTTCTCTGGAAGCTGCTGCAGGAAGGAAACCTGCATGTTTGCAGGTTGTTGTCCTGAAAAACCAAAAATAAAGTCAGATACAGAGGTTAGGTCCTCTGCAGGGCGGCCTGCTTCACACTGCAATTGTTTAAAGAACTGAAGTTATGAACCAGCAACTATACTGCAGTTAAAGAGGACATTTAATGGAGAATGAGTAAAACTAAATATTAGTTTAACTTCACATTTAATGTGGTTTTAGGTGTTAAAGTCCTGCTTTTTAGTTTAGCTTCATAAGGTAATTTTTGATTTAATGAATTATTGTAATACAATTAGATTATAGAGTATATAAGACTAACTTTTAAGTTAAGGATTTAGTTTAAGTTTTAGAGAAAAGAAAGGGGGGGGGGGGCACAGATGAGATGGCGCCAGAGAGAAAAGATTTCTGCCAATGGACAAAAAGATCCAGACAGAAGAAAGAACGGAGCAGAAGAAGATCTAAAAACAAAGAAGATCCACCGACAGGAAGGATCCACAGGAGATCAAGACAGGATTTAGGAAGAACCACCAAAGAAACCCAGACCAATGTGAGAGACCAGAGAAGAAGGATCCACAGAGGAACGAGAGATCAGAAGATCTGAATACAAGAACACCTGAGGCTGAAGAGACATCTAATGTGAACAGAACCACAAGTGGACCCAGGAAGACAAACCAGTGGAGAACCGATCAAGAGAAGAAGAACTTCAAGCTGTTCTGTGCCAAAGAACCACCCAGACATGCAGCACCAACAGGCGGATGTGACGGGTGGAGCATGCGGTCCATCCCTGATCTACAGCTCCCTGGTTGTGGGCTGGGCTTTCACAATCATGGACACAACCGCACCAACAGAACCAGAAGGTCCAAATTCCAAAACCTCCCATCACGACCAAGCCCCTTTCAGAGAGTCCTTGTCGGCCTGAACCAAAACAGCAAAAACAAAAAGGCTCAACCACGGCGGGAAGGCCGAGCGCGACAAAAGAAGAAAAATGGGTCTTACCTTTCGTAGCACCACCTGGAAAAAAAACTGCAGCGACTGATCCAACAACAGAAAAAGAAGGAATGGACAGAATCTGACGGACCTGCAGACCAGAACTTCACTGATTCAGCTCCAGCCCAACAACCACAACCTCTGCTGGTAAGAACAGCTTCAGACTACAGACCTGCAGGAAGATGCAGGAGCAGGACGGTCCTGAAGATCCAAACCTGACCAGACTAAACCTTAAAGCTCCAAGAACTCACACGACCCTGAACCTCAACTTTCCCCTGAAGACAGGAAACGCCATTGAAGGTGACTTTACCACAGAGGAGGAGGAGCTTAGTGGAAGAGCACAAAAATGGATAGAAACAGTAAATACAAAGTGGCACGGCGCCAGAAGGCCGTGACTTTACCACAGAGGAGGAGGAGCTTAGTGGACCAGGATCCAACAATTTTAAGAAACCTGTAAGTGATCACCGCGGTTCAACGAGCACAAAAATGGATACAAACTGTAAATACAAAGGGGCACGGCGGCCAGAAGGTCGCAGAGGGGTGGCACGGCGGCCAGAAGGGCGCAGAGGGGCGGCACGGCGGCTAGAAGGTCGCAGAGGGGCGGCACAGCAGCAAGAAGAGCACAAAAATGGATACAAACTGTAAATACAAAGTGGCACGGCGGCCCGAAGGTCAGACAATGGCCGCACTGCGGCCTGGAAGGTAGAAGACCATGACTTTACCACAGAGGAGGAGGAGCTTAGTGGAAGAGCACAAAAATGGATACAAACTGTAAATACAAAGGGGCACGGCGGCCAGAAGGTCGCAGAGGGGTGGCACGGCGGCCAGAAGGGCGCAGAGGGGCGGCACGGCGGCCAGAAGGTCGCAGAGGGGCGGCACGGCGGCCAGAAGGGCGCAGAGGGGCGGCCAGAAGGTCGCAGAGGGGCGGCACGGCAGCCAGAAGAGCACAAAAATGGATACAAACTGTAAATACAAAGGGGCACGGCGGCCAGAAGGGCGCAGAGGGGCGGCACGGCGGCCAGAAGGGCGCAGAGGGGCGGCCAGAAGGGCGCAGAGGGGCGGCACGGCGGCCAGAAGGGCGCAGAGGGGCGGCACGGCGGCCAGAAGGGCGCAGAGGGGCGGCACGGCGGCCAGAAGGCCAGACAGTGGCGGCACGGCGGCCTGGAAGGTAGAAACAGTGTGATGGACATACCTGCAGAGGATCCATGAGATGACATGTGGGCGTGGTCATTAAAACCAGTGTCTCACATAGCTTCATGAAGATCCAGACAAAAATTCAAAATGACAGAAATGAGCGCGCGAAGCGAGGATGCAGGTCAACGCTAACGGAAAACTCTGGAACTTTGTGAATCTAAGAACCACAGATTGTTCTGGAGGAGCGTTCTACAGTCTAGAACTGATCCCATTTTATTCAACGGCTGCAAAACAGTTTTTGTTGAGGAACTCCATGGCAGGAGGACAGAGGAAGATCAGAGCTGCTGATCTGGAAAAGTTGGAGCATCCAATCACATTTCAGCTGCAGAGATCCTGAAGCACCATCCTCTCTGGGACCAACAAACACGCCACGCCATGAACGCCGCTCTAAGCGACAGCAATGAAGAGAAGTCACCTTCAATGGAAGCTTAGAGATGGAGGAAGAGAGCGGCGCGGCGGCCAAACCAGGAAACCAAGGACTTACCGGCTGACGGTCTTCCTGAGGAGGAGAAACGTTCCGTTTCCTCTTTGAGCGCTTGAGGTCCACTTCATTTTTCAGAACCGGTGTCACAGTTCCAGCAAGGAATCCTGGGAAACAGATCAGAACAGCAACCATTAGGCCTTCGTCTCCAGTTTGGTTTTAAAGGTGGCTGAAGGACACCGGAGGGTTTCCCTCTGGAACAAACATTCCTGGAAAGTTCTTCTAAAAACACTAAAGTCAGCTTCAAGACTTCAAACTAATCAGAAAAAAGGAGTTTTGGTATTTATTCCAATTAATCTGTTATTTTTCAGTCACATCCTGTGGCCAATTCTAAAATAACTAATCAATAATGGGGGGGGGGGGGGTATTTTTAATCAAATCTATGAACTTTCTAAAAGACAAAAGAACTCCTGATCCAACAGACAGAAGCTGCTTTTCCCCAAATCCAGGGAAACAAGTCAAATGGCAGAGTAATGATTAAAAAAGTCTGAAACTATTTACAGTTAAATCAAAAATGTCTCCTCCACAGAAAAACGTTTGGGTCTCTTCGGAACCGAACCTCCTCGTGGGTCTCATGTTCTCCATGAAGGAACCTCTAAAGTTCTCCCAGCAGGAGAACGGCTCCAGAAAACCAAAGTTCCGTTTTTCACCCCCAACCCGAGCAGAATGAAGAACCTCTGACCTGAACTCCGTCCCGCAGAACCGAACCGCTCTGCCGCAGGCGGACCCAATTACCTTAATGAGCTTTCAGCGCAGGTGGGGTGCGCGCGTGACCAGCTGCGCCTCCAGGATAACGACTTTTTTTTAAAAACTTTATTATTCAACAGAAATAGAACAAATATGTATGACAGGAACAACAGTCATAACTACAACAATGTCAGGGATGGTACATGTATTACGAAAAGATTACAGATGCTATTGAAAATATTCAGAGACAGACAGTTTTCATAAATATGTATGGCCTTTTTGTTTAAACTATTAGAAATAGTATGTAAATAAGATTCTAATTCTTTAATTATTAAAGGGAAAAAAAGTTGTGATGAAGAAAACTTTGATTTGTGAATATGAAATTTACCAAATATTATAATTAGATTAATTGCCAATTTTACGTTTGATCTTATATTTTTTTCGTGAAGGCCAAATATGATATGTTCAAATTTCATCTGATATTGTGAATCTAATTTATAATTTATAAAACGTGCACAATCTTTCCAAAGTTTTTTACTAGTATTACAGTTCCAAAATAGGTGACTGATTGTTTCTGGGTGTTCTTTACAAAAGGCACAGTTGGGCTCAATAGTCTTCCTCTATCTGAGCATGTATTGATTATTATGGGATAGATTCTATGTAGGAGTTTGTAGAAGACGTCTCTCATCTTGTTATTAATTAATAATTTCTGATGCAGGGTCCAAACATTTTTCCAGGACAAGTCAGGAATAAATTTTCTCCAATAAAAAACAGCAGAGGAAACAGAAATTACATTTTGCTGAAACACGGATGATCTTGTTATTTTTTCTGGCACAGTTGAAACAGGATTTTCCAATAGTGGTGTCACTTAGAGATATGAAGGGAATATTTGCATCAAGTACAGATTTCATTAGTGACAGCATCAAAAACAATGGCGTACTCTTTAGGAGGAACAGCAAGGTTGTATTTAAGGTTAAATTCTTCATATCTAAGTAATTGACCATTGTGGTTAAAGAGCTGACCCACCATAGGATATTATTGTCAAACCAATGATTGTAAAATAAAGATTTGTTCTTGTAAAGGATATATCTGTTATTCCAAATAAAACACTTATTTTGTGTTTATAGATAAGTGCCCATGAAAGAAGAGTTTGTCTGTGAAAAGCAGAAAGTTTCACTGGGATTTTGTGGATATTATAATGACAAAGCAGAAGAAAATGGAGAAAACCAACTCTAGATAAACATGTGATGAGGGAAAATCTTCCAAATGGAGAGTGGAGTTTTTAAATATGATCCAGTTTATTTTAAGAGTATTCTTTAAAGTAGTAAAATTAAGAAAATTTAGGCCTCCTTTTTCATAGGAGTTCATTAATACAGATTTTTTTTAAATAATGAATACGGTTTTTCCAGATGAATTTTAGCAGCATTTGATCAATAGATTTAAGAGTCTGATTGTCCAGAATTAGTCAGTCTAGAAATCCCTTCTGCTCTGGAGAGTAAAATCCTTCCTCAGACTCAGGTCTCTCTGAAGCCTTTGGTTCAAACGTTTCTTGGCTTTATCAATGAGGGGAGTGAAATCTAATGAGCATCTTTCTAAATTATTTTTGGAAATAATAATGCCTAAATATGTTACATTTTCTTTTACAGGAATGTTGCAGATGGATTCTAAAGCACAATCTTTAACAGGAAGAAGTTCACATTTGTTTAGACTGAGACGTAGACCTGAGACATCAGAGAAAGACTGAATCAGGTTCAGAAATCAGGAAACCTGACTGCTGTCTCTGAAGGAGAGAGTCGTGTCATCAGCAAACTGACTGATTAACATTTCTTTATTAAGAACTGAGATGCCTTCAATTTATGAATAGTGATATAATCAGCAAGAGTTTGAATAACTAGAAGAAAAAGATACGGTGAAATAGGACCCCCCACCCCCCCACCCCCCGTCTGATTCCACTATTAAGATTGAACCTGGGGGGGGCATTTTTTAGTTTGACAGAACAATTAGCATTAGCATTGCATTAGCATTAGCATTGCATTAGCATTAGCAGAGTTTTAACTGTATTACAGAAGAAAGGGCCAAAACCAAATTTATGAAGACAGCTGAAGATAAAATGATGGTTAACAGAGTCAAAGGCTTTGTAAAAGTCTAAAAAGAGAATCAACTGTCATCAGAGATCAGCTGTGAGGAATCTAGAATATCAAGAACTAAACCAACGTTATTGGAGATGTGTGTGTCTGCATGAATCCTGATTGTGTCTCTGCAATAACTGAGTTTAGAACAGATTTAAGTCTTTTTGCAAAGACAGATGCAGAAATCTTGTAGTCATTATTTAATAGACATACGGGACGCCAGTTGTCAATGAGAAGTCCATCTTTTTTGGGTTTGGGTGTCAGAGTAAAAACGCCTTGATTTAATGTTGGAGGAAGGAAGTCTTTATCTATGCTCTCTACAAATACCTGTGTTAGAAAGGGGGTCATTTTAGCACTAAATGTTTATAAAATTCTCCCGTTAAGCCATCTGATCCAGGAGATTTGTTATTCTGAAGGTGGTTAATAGAGAAAATACTTCATTTTCTGAAAGAGGAGAATCACAGAGATCAGAGGCCTGGATCTGTTGTAGATTCTAGTTTGAGAAGTGATCAGGATCTTCACTGGGTTCAAAGGCAGTTTACTGTAGATCAGGCTAACGTCATTAGCAATCATTTTGGGGTCAGAGGTCATCTGGCCTTCAATGTTTAACTGCTGTAGTGTATTTGTCTTGGAACGCCGTCTGAGGAATTCTTCTCCCTCTCTTCTAACATTTCAGCCTTGATCTTCCAAAGGCTCCTCAGCTCTGTTCTTATAAATATTGTCTAATTCTTTTTGTAATAATGCCAAATTTATTTTATCATCATCTGATAACTCTGCAGGATTTCTTTTTGAAATTGTCATAATGTCATTGATAAAGTAAAGTCATTTATAAAGTCATTTAAAGTCATTTATTTGAATAGGGGGGACAGCGCATATTAATAAACATTTCTGTCAATAATCCAGAGTTAGCCAAAGGGCTGTTTCTCATCTGCAGTCCCTGGGAAGATGTTAAAAATCACCCTAAAAGATCAAAGTAAAATTACATATTTACATAACATTACATATATATATTAAACAATGCATTCAATAAAATAAGCAGTTAACCTAAAATCAAATTAGTGATAAAACAATCCAAAATCAGAAAAATGTAAGAACATATGTGCACATAAAAGACATGACAGTAGCGAGGAAATGTACTCAGTGTTGACAGCTCTGATTGTCAATGAGCCATTTCTTTAATTGTGTCTTGAATAAATGATTTGTGTTTTGATTTCTGACAGTAACAGGTGTGAAGTTCCACTCAGTAGCAGCTCTAACAGAAAAAGCAGTCTGACCAAAAACGCTTTTTCTGAAGGGAATGATCAGTCTCCTCTGACTGCACTCCGAGTTCTGCTGTGATCTGCTGTCCGGATGTTAACAAACTGGTGAAGAGGAGGGGATGATAAGCCATGAAGGATTTTGTACATGAGACAGAGATTTGAAAATGTGACCATGTTGTCCCAACTCAGTAAACCATGTTTTTGTAATATTGGACAATGGTGAAATATATTGGGTTTTTTATCCAAGGTTTTAACAGTTTGTTTGTATAATGTTTGGACAGGTTTTAAAGATGTATTGCAAGCCTGTGACCAGACAGGCAAACAGTAGGTGATATGAGAGAAGATCATAGAGTGCATGTACATTTTTGCTGACTGTGTGGACATCTGGTGGCGAATGTGTCTGAAATTACTGAGGTTGAATTTGATTCTGTTGCAGACCCTCCTGATGTGTGATTTGAAAGACAGCTTTGAATCCAGTAGGACACCCAGATATTTATATTCTGATACAATCTGTAGCCTTTCTCCTGAAACAAAAACATCTGGTTCAGCAGTGAGATTATTATTGGACTTGGTGAAAAACATTGCAACAGTTTTAGATGTGTTTAGCTGCAAACAAGAATATTTCAACCAAGCTGTGATGCTAACCATGGCATTGGTGAGCTTCTCAGACACCTGAGAGGAATTACTGCCATGAGCATATATTACAGTGTCATCAGCATACATCTGCACAGAAACATCAGGACAACTGGATGGAAGGTCATTAATGTACAATGAAAATAGCAAAGGTCCCAAAATTGATCCTTGTGGAATACCAGTTGACAGACTGAGAGCTGCAGATTTAAATGACTGGACTTTGACAAGTTGGGAGCGGTCAGTGAGGTAAGAGTCAATCCATTGCAGTGCATCAGAAGAAAAGTTA
>CM074490.1:38309063-38444063 GCA_037389245.1 Oryzias sinensis
TTTTAAACCCGACCGGAACCACAGACCGGGGCTGAAGCGTCTCCATGTGGTCGTCCTGTCCTTGGTGGCTGCAGCCGCTCCGCTGCTGTCAAATGCTGCTCTGTGTCCCGCCTCGCTCCAAAGGTTGCATAATCTGCTCCTCCTGGTCCAGCTGCTCCAGACTGTTCTGGACTGAAAACAGGACGTTCTGCTGAAGGCCTCCTGGAGGTTCTCCAGAGGCGGCTGCAGCGGGACGAGGAGGAGCATGGCGCTCCTGGAAAGATGATGTCATGAAACAGCTGGGTTTCCCGCTTTGATAAGATAAGATAAAGATACTTTATTGATCCCAGCTTTGGGAAATTCAGTTGTTGCAGCGTCGGCGTTAGGCTCAAAATACAAACACACAATAGACGACAACAGAGAACCAGAACAATCAATCAGAAAGAAACATCAGTGAATTAGAACAGTCGTATTGTTTGCCACATCAGGAGAGAAAAACAGACAGACCATAAATGACTTTATCTATTGCACACGGATGACAAGTTCTAGAGTCCAATGGAGTGAGGAATGACAGACCTCCTGAAGCGGTTGGTGTGACAGCGAAGCTGCCTTAGCCTGCTGGAGAAGGAGCTCCGCTGACCGTCCAGTACGGGATGGAGAGGATGCTCAGGATTATCCATGATGGATACCAGTTTGTTTCAAGTCCTCCTCTCCATCACAGATTCAAATGAGTCCATTTTACAACCAATCACAGAGCCAGCTCTACGGATCAGTTTGTTCAGTCTAATACTGTCCCTAGCAGATATGCTGCCCCCCAGCAGACCACAGACCCCCCACAGACCCGCCTCCCCATCAGACCGCTGGTCAGACAGAGCAGCCTCTGGCTCCACGTCCGTCACACCAACACCTGAGGCTTTTAATCTGAAAGGACACACTGAAGCAGAGAGCAGAGCAGATCACACCAAAGAGTTCTGCCGTCTGCCATGCTGGGCGTGTTCAAGGCCACGACGGGGAGGAGCAACCCAGCAACCCCGCACAACCACAGCGGGGAGGGGGGCAGACGCCCTGCAGTCAAACCCTGAAACGCAGCCGATGTCCAGAGAAATGCTGAGAGCCCTCCGAAAGTCCAGGGAAACTGTTGATCCAGGAATTTCCAAAGAGGTGGGTGGAAATGATGACCTGGAATCGAACCTGTGGTGTGTGAGCTGCAGGTCAGCCGCAGCTGCACAGCTCCTCTGCAGAGGTTTCCTCTGGCTGAGGGCAGCCAGCGCCCCCTAAAGGAGATCCTCAGAACAACGACTCCAGAGGAGCGAAGTTCTAAACACTGCCACCGCAATCAGCTGACCGCGATCAGACATGCGCAGTCCGAGTTCCTGAAACCCGGGTTTTATTCTCAGGTTCATCCACAAACTTAGAAGTTGGAAACGACTTTTAGGGACTTTTGGAAACGTTTTCATGTCTGGTTCCACTGGAAGAGGATCATGGGAAGGAAAGGAGCTCTTAGCTGTGAAGGTGCGCGTTCATGTGAACCAGCGCGCGGAGAGGCTTTCCCCCAGTAGGGGGTGGGTCATGAGGTGTGTGTGACGTCAGCTGATTTCGATTTTTGTTTCTGGAGTCTCAGCGGGACATGCGGCAGTCTTGGGTTGGCTGGAGTCAGTCAGAAGTTCCGGACCGGACATGACCCAGGTCTCGGTAGTTCTAGCTGGTTCCGAAGGCTTCACGAACCGATCCTCGTGCTGGGACGGACTTTGAGACGGCGTCACGGCGTTTGGCCCGTCTGGATGTTCGCAGACACCGATCCGAGGATGAACTTCCTGCTGTTGCTGCTCTGCCTCGCGCGCCTACCTGGTTCAGGTGAGCAGCACCGTCACGGGGCTCTGACGTCACCAGGCGAGGCGGGAGAGTTCTGTTCCGGAACCTTTAGGTGAAATGAGTCCAGTTGGTTCTGTGAGTGTCTGGGAGTTGCTGGTGGAGGTCAGAAGGTCACCGGCGTTTGCTCCGTTCTGGACACAGAAGTCCAGCTTTCATCCACTGACAATCAGCAAAAGAAATCAAATCAATCAAAACCTTTCAGAGAAGCTCCTGAGTCGGCTCTAATTCTGTCTCTCTCATTTGATGCATCCCTCGCCAGGAACATTCCACTGCATTTTCCCACTAAGACCACCTAAGACCAGGTCCTGCAGAAAAACCGCCGGACCTGGACCCATCAAACCTGAATTAAATGACCAGTTCGATGTGAACCCAGTGTTTTTCAACCTTTTCTGAGCCAAGGCACACTTTCTTCTTGACAAAAATCCCGCGGCTCACCAGCATCCAAACATTAAAAGAGTAGAAACTCTCTAGTCTGTATTGATCTGCAGAGTAGAAACTCTCTAGTCTGTATTGATCTACAGAGTAGAAACTCTCTAGTCTGTATTGATCTACAGAGTAGAGACTCTCTAGTCTGTATTGATCTACAGAGTAGAAACTCTCTAGTCCGTATTGATCTACAGAGTAGAAACTCTCTAGTCTGTATTGATCCACAGTCCCTCCACGATCTCACAGGCATTTTAGTGATAATTGTGGCAGAAAAAGCTGGAAGTTTCAGCTGTTTTTCTAAAAGATGGAATAAAAGTTAAGTTAGTTTTTAGTCAGATTTACAACTAAATTATTTGGCATTTTACTTAGTAGTTGTTTTTCCTTCATTTAATTTTTGATTTGATTTGAAATGGTTTATTTCAAGCAATTAAGTAGAAATAATACACAAAAGCAATATAATCATCAGTTACACATTCATACAGTAACTAATCAAACTTAGGATAATTAGACATAATTAATAAATATTGCTTGAAAGGGAGTGGGAGGAAGCGAACTTATATAATCCCACCCGTTATACTGTAACCATTTTATTACATAATTTATCAATATCCGGTTCCTAGGTTTTATCAGACAGAATTAAGAATCTTAAGTATCAATAAATCACATGACAAAGATGAATTACTTAAGTATTACGTCAAAAATAACTATTTTAGAAATCAACATGGCAAATGCAGATCAGTCATCTGAAATATATGCAGATTATGTTACTTATAGCTACACTAGCAAAACCATTCATATGAATAAAACATAATACTATATCAGTAAAATACACAACACTGTTTCAGGAATTTTCATAGCAAAATTTCATCAAGTATCAAAAGTTAAAAACATGTGCAAAGTTATGCTACGTTAGGAAAGATTTTTGAATCAATTTATCAATTTTAGGAGCAAGTGAAGTAATATCATTAAAAGTCAATCAATTTTCAATAAGTGATTAATCATTTGTTTTTATGTAATTAACATGTTATTTTATGTAACCTCACAAAAACCAAAGTGAACATGTTGAAGTTTTATTAGTTTTTCTCTGGTTTTATTCAAAAATGAAGTCATTGACAAAAATGTTTGATTTCTTTTTAGATAATTATTATTACAATTGTTTCAGTTTAGTTTAATTGTGTCTGTTTCACCTTCATCCTGTTCCTTAAATGTTCTTACTTCTTCTTCTTCAGTTTAACATCTAAAATAATCCAGACGTTCTTAGAAAAGTGTTTCAGTTAGAAAGACGACTTGGACCAAACTCTGGGACGTTTGGCTGATAAGAAACACAAACCTGGAAGGAAACTAAACTGCTGACCTCTGACCTCTGATTTCATCAAGGAGATTGAAAAACTGTTGGATGTCTGTTCGTTGTGGTTTAAGACGTTTAACAGGGAAGACTCATTGTACGCTGAGATGCTGTCACTTTAACCCAATGCATCATGGGAGATGTAGTGATGGCAGACAGACTCATTGTTTTGTTCACTTGTTCCACGGTCTGACACCGGATTCTGTGGAAAGCTACACCACTAAAGACGAGCTTTAGCTGGTATTTCTGTTGGAACTGAGAGACTTTATGAGAGAATCAGAACAAGGAAGTGAATACTTTAACCACTTCTGATTGGTCAGACTGATGACATGTGATTAAGACTCCAAGAATGATTGGTGGAGACAGTTAAAGGGGCGGGACTTTTCAGAAAACGGCTTTAGTTGCGGCTAAATCACGGTACCGTCATTCTGATCAAAGTGTCTTTAATAGAACCAAATAAACACAAAGAAAAAAGTATTTTCTTAATCTTCATATTCCTAATTTCTCAGTGTTTGGATGAACACAGAGCTGAAATCCTGGAGATGGGAAATGTTTTTCCATCAGTGTAAATGGATCATTTCCCGCAGCACACTGGTTGAAAAACACTGGGATAAGTAACGTAGCAACAGACTATAATGGACCAGCACAAAAAGAAAGGGACGTTTATACTCACAGGCCACAGCTGCAAAGGATCATGGGTAACAGGGACAATCAAAGGAGAAAGCAAATAAAAGTTTCACAAATCAAAGGCTGTGTTTAATGTATTCTTTACTTTCTAACGCATAGTTGAATCCGGGTTTGAGCAGTCCGGGTCCTGTGGTTTTTGACCAGGACCCGGTCCTCGGTGGTCTTAGTGTGAACAATGCAGTGGAATGTTCCTTTAGTGCCCTGGCCAATCAGAAGCCAACTTCAGCCTCGCTCCCGTAGCAAAGTTCCACCGTAGAGGTCCACAGAATTCCATAACTTCTCAAATGTGTCAAACTTCTGTGTGGAGGTCGACCGTTCCTCACCTGTCGGCGTTGGAACGGTACTTCCACACAGGTGAGCTGGAGCTCTGAGTCGCTGCACGTCTCCTCGTGTGAGATGTTTGAGCTGAGCAGTCCGTCTGCGTTCTTCACCCCCTCCTCGTCTCTTCCAGCCCTCGTCTTCCTGCCTGCTCCTGTCAACCTCTCCGTTGTCTCCAAGAACTTTTACCCAAAGCTCCAGTGGGATCCAGGGCCCGGCACCCCCGCTGGGACTTGGTACAGCATTTCACAGAGGTAAGGCCTCACACTCTGGTTCTGGCCGCTCGGTCCTCTGGCCGTTGTTGGTCCTGGTTCAGTTCTGGCCCGGCTATGGTTCAGGTTTGCTCTGCTCCTGTAGCTCAGTCAGCTGTTTGGATGGGCGTGGCCCAGCGGATCCTGTCAGGTGCTTCGAACTGAACAAGACTCTGGGAACCAGACGAGGTGGGCGTGTCACTCATCCAGAGGTGACCACGCCCACCTCAACCAGCTGACTGACAGGACTGAAACCGTCTGAGGAAGACATGGGTCCCACAGTTAGAGGAAGAGGAGGATGAACTTCACCTTCATCCTTTCATTGTCAGACAAACAGAACAAACGCTGGAGCTGCTATCATGATCATCACCTGATACCGGCGCATGAACCCACATCTGGCAGGGTCTCGGTGTGAAAGCGGCGTAAATCTGGGGAATTTTTCATTCACAGCTCGATTCCGATGTTTGAAAGACTCGTTGTTGTAAAATTCTGGCAGGAAACAAACCACAATCATTCGTTTCTGCGTTTTGAAAAGGACGCCACCCTTTGGTACCAAGTCTGAGTCCCTGATTGGTCAAAGTTCAGCGGGTTGAACTTTCAATGTTCAATGTTTTGTACGTAGAGCCTGAAAACGGACTCTAAAACCTGTGTGGGGGGGTTAGCGTATCTGAAGATGGACCGTGAGGTGTTCTGAGAGTGAAGCATCCAGAAGAACCTGCTCCTGCACGGCTCGACCCGGCTGATCCTGAACCACAACGGTTCTGTTCAGCGGTTCCTGCTGTGCGATGGCTGGGGTTAAAGGGTTAAAACATGAGCGTCTGTTCGGTGAGAACCCGTGTTTGGACTCTGCTCCCCCCCCCCCCTGTTGTTCTGGTTCTGGACTTTCTGCAGGATTTACGCTGCTTTGTTTGAGGGTTGGATGTTCTTTACGTGGGAAATGGCAGAAAGTGTGAAACGCTGTTGTTTTAGAAAAGGTGGTGGTTTGGAGTCCCCCCCCCCAGCCACCGCATGCTGCTGTTTTTTTCCTAGACCTGCAGATTTCATGAATTTCCTGTGAGTCAGTCGCAGCTTCGGCTTGATTCAAAGAAATCAGACGCTGCATCCTGAAAACAGCCGCATTTCATGAACGCCTAAACACCGCAGAAGCGCGACGGTTCTTTCCGAGTCGAGCTGGAAGGAGAATCGCTCTCCGGTGTGTGTGTGTGGGGGGGGGGCAGTGAGGTGCTTCTGGACATGAAGAATGGGGGAAAGTGTGAAGAAAAAAACTGCATTTACAGAGAAGTCCAGCCTTGGCCCTTTTTGGATTTCCTTTGGTGCTTTAAAGCTACACACCTGGTCGAGTGACATTTGCTCTCTCTCCCTCTCTACCCTGGGAGGGGGCAAATGTTGTCACAGTCGCGCTCAGGAACCATTTGGTGGTTTAATACCCCAATCCAACCTCCTTAAGCCTCCTTAAGTCAAGCAGGGAGACTATGGGGCCCATTTTCTCTCATTGGTGTGACTCAGTCATGGATTTGAACTCACGGCCTTCCAGTCTCCGGCCAGACCGTCTTGCATCGATGGCTTCTCTTTGCATTTGACTCTCATTTGCGTCTTCAACCTACATGGTGACTTAACTTTGTTTTTATTCTGCATCTGAAGCTTTTGTGAATCTGTTGACACCACGACCAGATCCCTGTCAGCGTGGGACGGTTCTTCTCTGTAACGGTTTGTTGGACTGAACCTCGCCGCTGTGGTCGGAGGAAGACCCACGATTTCACCCACATCACTTCAGAAGTGAAGAAACCATGTCAGAGCGCTCCATCCGGCACACTCTGTGGTTGAAGTGAAGCTTCGGTCGTGTGAAACCGCCACACGGTGCAGACTGGAAAAAGCTGAGTGTCCTCAGCAATGGAGGAAACAACAATGGACCCCTATGTGTGCATCCAGCAGAATCCGAATCTGAGTGGGGAAAAAACCGAGTTGATGGTTGAGACGAAGCAGCAGAGTCATCGACACTCAGCTCCTTGGTGTAGTTTTCTGTCTTTGGCCCTCAGGCTCTACAGAACCAGGAAGTGAACCCTCTGCAGAGAACCGACGTCGGTCTGAGGCGTTCAAATCCCAGTGTGGATCCTGACCTTCAGATGAAACATCAGATGGTTTGAAGGTTGGAAAATACCTTGGGGGGTACTTCCTGTCTGGTTAAGGAAATGGTGACAGGAAGTGTGAGGACAGCGGGGGGGGGGGGGGGCAGGTGATAAAAAACCCTTCGGGAGCCAATCAGAGGGCTCTCTGTTTACAAAGTCAGACTTCAGCCTGGACAGGACACGTTAAGTCTGGAATCTTCTTCACCTTCCCCTCTCTAGGGGGGGGGGGTGTCTGGAATCATTTACAATACAGCAGGAGTCATGGAAGCAAGACAGCTCCAACAAATCCTGAAAGAAAATGTCTCTGATCGTCACACTGGTAGAGTCGCTGATTTTTGATTTATCTGTTAATAGACTATAAATGTTGTTTAGTTGAAAGAATAATCAGGAAGAGATCCACTTCATGATCCACGACAATCTCCTCGTTCAGCATCAACATGCTGCAGAGTCTGAGATGAAGATCGGGACTTTCACTGAACCTCCTGGAAGCTCCACGATCTTTTGGGAGTCTTTGTAGACTGTTGAGGGTTTCTGGGTCCAGGGTCAGATCTGTGACCTCCATGACCTTTGCTTTGGTCAAGTTCTCGGTTAAAACAGAACAAAGGAACCGGAGGTTCTCCCAGGCTTCTTCTCTGATGGGAGCTCTGGCCGAGTGGCTGTTCTTCCTCTCGTCTCTGCTGTTGGTTTCCACTGAAGAAGCGTGAAGCTTCAGACGGAGCATCTTTGACCGCAGAGGCGCAACGCTTGAATGTTCCTGTTTGGGCGTCTTTTCAGTTTCAGATGATGTCATCGTCTGCTCACTAAAATCCTGATGTTTCCTGATCTATTCCATTGGAACAGCATTCAAATGTGACGAATATTAAAGATGAAGATTTGCAGAACGAGAAGAGGAAAAAGATGTGAGTCAAGATGAAGAAACAGAGAAAAACTCTTTGGTATCAAACACCTGAAAGTCCATGTTCTGTTGTTCTGAGCAGCACATGAAGCAGAGATGACTTACTTGAGAGGTAACATCAAGCCTCCATCAGAAATGACATCAAGCTTCTACCTGTGGGACTGGAGACCAAAGTGATGTGTTACGCCCCCTTTGTGTCTAGGGGTACCTAGGAAGGCATAACATAAAAAAAGTAAAGGTTTGGCTACCAAAGTTGACTGTAACAAAAAGCACCAAACAAATGTCTCCATAAAATAACCAAATTTATTTACATATAAACAAACAATCCAACAATAACTAAAAGTGAAGCTAAAAGGCTTCAGGGTGAACCCAGGCCAAAACAACAAACAAAACCCCAACTAACTGCAACATGTAATCTTACCTGCAAAGAAAGAAAAGGGAAATCAAAGACAGAACGCTAACCTCCCTAACCTAACAAAACCAGGAGAAAACATGTACTAAACAAAATAGCGGTTCACCCCTACAGCTTCACTTAACAAATAACTATAAACCAAAAGACTAAACAGAGTGGGCACAGACAAAACTACAAACTACAAAGAACTACGAGGTGCAACACAAACTAAAACAAGTGGAGAATAAACAAATGATAAACAAAATGGAGAAGAGGGCCAAGCTGCAGTGGAGACTGTTGCAGCAAGGCTCCCTTCCCACCGACTGGATGTCCAAATGGTGGCTTTAAAGGCTGCCTCCACCAGCTGGTCCAATGGGAGGCCACACCCTTTCCACCACACCTGAAAATAATCAGACAAAGACAGACAAAAAACACAAGCCCCACTCTGATACAGAAATAATACACAAAACACAGAACAAACCAAAATCAAATACGGCCACAGCCGTAACAGATGTCATCCAGTCCGGTTCTGTTACCAAGTGAAGCCCTGAAGAGCTCTGGTCCAAGAACATCAACCAACGTTAGAAGACCTCCAACTATTGTCAGTCTGTCGGTCAAACACGAGACGCCTACTTCTTTGATAGACAAGTATAGCAGAGTATCATCTGCATAACAATAGAAATATATGCTGGAAAGACGTTTGGACAGAAAAGGGCTTTTTTTCTGTATAATGTTGGCTGATGAAGCACCAAAGGAAAGGGAGAAGCTAGAATAGATGGTAAAGGTTTAAACTGAATGAAGAAGTTAAATCCAGCGATAAAAGCTCAATCAAAGATGAAGCAAAGTTTGTTTCTATTCACTGCAGAAAGTAAAATGGTAGAAATTGGGTCCAGGTTGGTCGGGTCCAGAAGTGAAAACTGCTGACTGCATACTGGTTTGGCTTTGGATTAAGATCTCATTTTAAAGTTTCATTTTTGAAACTTTCATTTGTGAGTAAAGCCTCTTCATCAAAAATGTTCAGGTGACGAAGGCAGAAAGACGTTTTCTAATGAAAGTAGCAAAAGTCGCAGAAGCTTCAGACACTGAGAGGCAGAAAATGATGGCCGCCTGCGGCTGGAGAGACGGTCGAACCGCAGGAAGTCTGAAGGTGGCCGACGCTCAGTGAAGCTGCGTTTCTACGCTCATGCTGCAGCGACAGACGGGTCCTAGAGAGTAAGGGGGGGGGCAGGTCATACAGGTTTGTCAGTTTTAACCCCCCCCCAAATCCTGCAGACTGTACAGAGCTGTTAGTGCTGTGCACGTGGTACGTGCACGCTCCTCGTTGCAGCCTGACTGTTAGAAATGAGGACATCAGCCAATCAGAGGTTAGCTTGTGTGGACGTCCTACGGACACTTGTGGATCACGTGCACACCCCGTGTGTGCGGTCAGGGAGGAGCCAGTACTCTCACCTTACTAACAACTAGAGTGTGGCGTTAGGACGCCGTATGACATCATCACCCCTACGTCATAAGTGGGTGCAACTCTTATCCCTACGAATGCTTCACCTTACACTTACAACACGTTTGATAATGGGACGTTCCATTTTCTTGACGTCCCTTGAAGTGGCCGTATGATCCTTAAGCCCCTCCTCTCTACGACCCTCCACGGGTTGGGACAACCCAAAAACCCACAGAACCGGTACAGGTCAACCCCCGTACGGGTCACGTGACCACAGCTTTAACTGTCACTCATCAGCTGGAGCAGTCAAGTGAGGCTGTCTGAAGCCGTCTTCCCTTTCCCTGACATCGCCCGTCAATCCGGCGCCACTTGCTTCCTCTTCTCTGGTCCATCAGCTTCCTGTCAGCTTGTCGTCCTTCAGTGTGTGCGTGATGTTTGCCTGATGTGACGCCGTTGAAATGAACCATCTTTGTTTTCCTCTGACAACTGAACCTCTTTCTTTTAGGGCCAACAATAAAAAATTCAAGCTGCTGCCTAAGTCCACCTTTGAGACGTCCGTGGTGCTGAAGCTCAACGCATCAAAGGATTATTGGTTCAAAGTCTGGGCGAACTTCAACGGCAGCACGTCAGAACCGGCCAAGGTCGACTTTGATCCCTACACTGAGAGTAGGTCTTCAGGACGAGTCGGCGCCTCTGCTCTGCTGCTTTTGCGTCTGTGGTCTGACAGTCCTGCTCTCCTCCCACCCAGCTGCAGTCGGTCCTCCAAAGCTGGCAGTAGCCGGATGCGGTACCTGCCTTTGGGTCAACATTTCTCTTCCTGAAGCGGACAGACACTCCGGCGCCGGGGACATTCAGAAGTATTATGGCGCTGATTTTAAAATCTTCTGGAGGAAAGGACACCAAGGCAAAGTGGAGGTAAGGGGTCGCCAACACCGCAGATCTGACTGCTGGTGCTCTACACTGGAGTCAGATTTTCAATTGTGACAGAAATGAACAGAGAATCTTTGTTTTTCCATGTATGCACTCTGAATACTGTTCCACTGGTGCGCGCAGGGACAGTTTTAGTCCAGAAAAACGCTTCTTTCATAGAAGCAAGAATCCCCAGAACAGATCTGATCTGAATATTTCATGCGCTCTCACCAGTTGATTAACCTCACAGAGCCTTGAGTTGCCCGGGCGGATTTCCACGGCTCCGTCCGAGGCGTCTTCACTGGGTTGACAGAAAACAATAGAACGGTCAGTAATCAATCAGAATGTTTACATCTCCTCCGTCGTGTCTGCGTCCAAAGGCAGCGGCGGCGAGCGCGCCGTAGCAGAAGATCTATTTCCTGTACCGCATCGCGTCAGGTTTGCAAAACTTCCTTTGTACTTTCAAAATCAAACTTTCTAAATGTTTATCTCATGTTTACGGCGATGTGCCCACGCAGTTACACACGTTAGCACCACAGATGACACCGTGTTTAGTTTTCCCCATGGATGGTGAGAGTTTAATTTTGAAAGTACAAAAGCCTAGCATTTGACATTTGACAAGGACTCGGTGAGGAAGGAGAGGGTACTGATAGCTAACGTTTTGGATGTAAAGACACAGCGATAGCAAGACAAACCCCTCCTCTGGGAGCCAGGGGGAGGAGCCACAGGCCGGAGACGCAACAATGGACGGTCTAACTAACTGACGGTCTTGAGACAGAGTCCTCACGCAACGCAGATGCACTGCAGACGGACCAGTGTAAATTTGGGGTCAAAGGTGAATTTCTAATGAACCCAAGCTGCTCTGCAGAAACTGTCCTAGAAAACGACACAGGTTTTTACATTTTGGCCAAAAACATCATATTCATAACTAAAAAAACACGCTTTGAAAATAGATCACAAGATGATCAGAGTGGGACTTTAAAGGGACCAGGACAGGGTTCAGGACCTGAACTGGTTTGGTTCTTCCTCTGACAGAGGAGAAGCTGTGGCTCCAGTCATGGTGAACGTTCTTCTGTTTGTCTCTCAGGAGCGGAAAGAAGCCAACAAGAACTTTCCTTTAGACAACCTGGAGAAAGGCGTCGAGTACTGCGTGGCGGCGGAGATTTCCGGTATTGCCATTAAAAAGACCATCCGCTCTGATTGGAGCTGTGCCTTCACCAGTCCTGCAGATTCCAGAACAGGTGAGCTGAACTTCCTGGTCCATTCCCACCAAAGAGCTCAGCGTGGGGGTCTTTCAGAGTCTGATTTCAAGGAGCCGTCTGGGTTCAAACGTCTGCTGAATGCTTGGTCCCGTTGGTCTCACGTGTGTTTGTGAACTCTTGTTTGGTCCTCAGGTGCTGCTGATGTGAGCTCGGTGGTCGCTCCTCTAGTGTTTCTCTTCACCCTCTCCCTGATTGTCTCAGGGCTCCTCCTCTATACCGGGTTCCTCTGTAAGCTGAGGGTCACCAAGCCCAGTGCTCTCATGGTGAGATGGTCGTCTTTTCATTTGAAGTGGGACGGGACGCTGGAAACAGGAACACAGAGGTGGACTGAGAGAGTAGAAACAAGTCAAGTCCAGTCTTTAGTCAGCTTCAAAAGTACAAAACAATCCAAAGAGAGTCCGGCAGAAAACCCAACAGGTTTCTGAGTGCGTCGTTCAAAACGTCCAGCCTACATCCACGAACCCTGCAGGGCTACAGGGGTCCAACCCCTCAGTAAGGAAGGTGGCTGTTGGCTGTCCTAAAAGTCTGATTGGTCAGTTTGTAACTAGAATAACTTGAACTACAGAAAAAATATTATTAAAATATGAGGATTATCAAGAAGTTGTTAAAAAAAGTATCAGATCCAGAACGGTCCTTCTGACCAACAGAATGATTGACAGCTTATCCTCTATAGAAGTCTGTGGGATTTTGGCTTCTTGGAGCCACTTCCTGTTTGCAGCGCCAGGGGGGCGGAGTCCTTTCTTACAATTGTCTTATACAGTTGATATTTGGGACTTATTTATTATTACCTCCATGAAAATAAGAAATATGCTGTTCAGGAGGCGGAGCCGGCTGGCTCCCCGTCTGATGCTTGATCCTGCAGATCAAATCTGTAACCATCTCTGCCAGCTGGTGGAGCTTTTTGAGCCTGGGATGATCTTCCTCCACCAGCTGGCAGCGGCGTCTCGTACCTGATGACCCGGCAGCACAAACATCTCACTCCTGTTGTCTCCCCAGACTCCCCAGACCAAAGAGCCCATCCTGACTCCGGATGAGACCCTTCTGGACCCCATCTCCATCACACCTGGCATGTCAAAGCAGAAGGAACAGCTCCTTAGGGCAAGTCTGACATCCTCAGAGGATGAGGAAGACCAAGACGACGAAGAGGAGGGTGGGGTGCAGCTGTACTTTGACAGAAATGCAGAACTGTCCTCCGGGGAACCTTCCGAACTGAAATCCTGTCGTGGGAGTGGGGAGGGACCGGTGGCTGCTAAAGAAGCCTCCAGCAGTCTGAAAGCACCTGCAGAGGAAGACGTACATGAAGATGAGGAAGATGACGCAGAGGCAGTCAAAGAGGAGGGTGGAATCGCACGGAACAGCAGTCAGAGTGGAGTCCAGGCAGAGGAAGAGGAGGAGGTAATGCCGGACATCTCCTGCAACGTGGATCTGTTCTCTCTCACGCTGGCCTCACTTGCTGCTGCTGATGAAGACGAGGAGGAAGAGTGCAGGGACTTCCTGGACCATTTAAAGCAAGATGACCCTCAGAGTCCATCGGAAGATCAAGCTTGTGTGCTGCTGCTTCAGCCAGCGCAGGCGGAGCAGACGGAGGACAGTTGTGCACACATTCCTTTGCAGAGTGAGGAAGAAGAGGAGGAAGATTTCTCAGGGTATCTGGGACACAGATGACAAACTGTCAGTTTCTGTTGGTCCTTCATCCGTGCAGGTTTTCTTTTCAGAAAAGGAAATATTCCTGCAGCACCGGAATCTCAGGAAGACGACGACACGCAGACGGCAAACGTGCAGAAACGTGCAACAACACGCAGCAACACGTGACAATAGAAGACAACATGCAACAAGACACAAAATGGAGCAACATGCATCAACAACATGCTACACATTTCTGGCACATGGAGTGGAGGTTCTTATAAACTTCTGGACGTTGTCTAATTTTTGTCAAGTGATTTTTAAGCAGATGTTCACGGTTCACTTGTAAAAACTGTCCTAGTAATTGTGCAGAACACCGAGTGCGGATTTCCATGAATGCATCGGGGAGCTGGTTGTTCCCGTGTGGACTTGTCTGCAGGGTGAGCCCACAGTGAGGAGGCGCAGGCGCCGATTAACTCAGACGACCAGCAGAACTGTCCGCTTCCCGTCTCCGGCTGGTCTTCCCTCTGCTCCCGCGGGAGGAGCTGTTGGGACGGACATTTCATCTGTCAAAGGAATTGAAGCAGATGAAACATTTCTCTGCCAAATCTATCCAAGTACCCTGTGAATAAAAGTTTTCAATGCTTCTGGTCATATTTTTGGTGGTTACTTCTGATGCTGAGGGATTCAGATTGTGACCATAATTTATTAACTTATTGGACTAACATCTTCTCATTGTTACATGTTTAAATCAAACTGGATGTAACTTTCAAACTTGACCCTCAACTGGAAAGTCTAAAGCCAAAGCTGCAGGAGAAAAAAGGATGTAAAATCCTCCTCCAGTCCCATGGCGATGCCTCTGCGGGGGGGTTCCCCCCTAAAGCTCTGAAAATGAGCCATGAAGACTTCCTCGTTTACATCTACCATGTTGGCGAGCAGACTCCGTTTAAAGAGCAAGAAAATAAACCTGAAGACTTCAAGATTTAAGAAGGTTTGCTGTAGAGGAGAAAGTTCCAGTGTTTGAGTGAGAAAACAAGAATCAGGAACAAAAAGCCTCTGAACTAGAAAGTCAAAGCAGACGCTGGAAGTTCAGAATAAAAGGGAGAAAAAATCATTAAATGAAGAAAAAAATGATATTTTAAAATTTACTACAGAATTTAGACAAACTTTCATACAGAGGCTTGTTAGGATCAAAATAGAAAGCAAAGGGAGAAAAAAACACTTCATTTAGACAAAAAAAACAATCATTGCCATAACGGTTGATAATCTCATCAAGCAAAAATTAAATCTGAAAAGATTTTCAAGTTTAATCAAAAATCTGAAAAATGTCCTGAGAATATTTATAAAACTCAAACCTTAGATCCAATCAGATGCTGAATTATGTGATGCTGAGATGCAAACAAAAGGGCAGCAGTTAAAGACGACGGGGGCCCCGGGGCCAAAACCGTGGGCCCCCGTCGTCTTTAACTGGAGGCCCTGTTCAGGAGGATTTGCCTCAGAAAAATACAAATGTTTGTGGCTTATGTTCGATACGTTTGGTGCTTTATTATCATATTTTGATCATGTTCTACGTCACGGAGGAAACGCTGGTCGTTTCTGGCAGAACTTCTCGTTGCTGTTGAAGTTCTTCAGTCGTTTCATTTTCGGATCTTTTTTAATCAGAGGATCAACGATCTTCTGTTCAATTCTGTAGGAAATTAGGAAAAAGAACAAGAGTTCCCCAAAGATGACAGAGCCGGGGGCTCGCACCATGTGCTGACGGTTTGTAAGTCACGTGACTTCCCCTAAACCATGATGCCTTCAGGGACTGCTCCGTAATTTACCTATTAAAATGTGTGCATCCGCAATGCCAGCCTCGCTGTGGTTGTGGTGGTTCCGGTGTCAGTACTCAGACATTAGATCGTGTTGAAGCTTGTCTAACTTCTGCGGTACCGCAGCCGAACTCCTCACCGGACGGCGGTAAAATGACGGGGGGTCCCTGAAGGCAGCAGATGACCCCGCCCCTTCGCTGTTCGTCATCACTTCCTGGGGTCGGTTCGGGGTTCTCCGTGGGCTCGCCGGGGTTCCAAACAGGTGTCGCCGGTACCGTGTCCGGTCTGCCGTCTCGGGTTCAGTCGGTACTCACTGTCGGTACCGGGGGGGTTGATCGTCCGCGCTGTAGGTTCTGGATGGATTAACGGACCCGCGTGCTCCGGCGGTCGGTGGGCTGAGGATTTTGGGAGCGCAGGGGAGAACCGGACCACCTACTCCGGGTCCCGGTTCTCCTGGGCCCCAGTCCGATTCGGAGCGACACTAGTGTCACTCAGAATGACAGTAAAAGCATCACGTGGGCGGCACGCGCCGTGTTCTTGAGGAGGTGGTCGACGGCCATGACGTCACGCGTTTGGATCGTCGCCTGCCTGCCGATGGTTCTTGCAGGTGAGTTACCGGACAGGTGCACAGGAGAATTCTGGGCGGAGCCACAGAGAAGCTCCGCCTTTAATTAATCTAGTCTGAAAACTCAGGTAGAATAGACCAGTAAGAAACCGGAATCAATGTACCAATCAGAAACGGTTATTTCTGCTCCTGACGTCACCTGAGGTGATGACGACACGAGGTCAAATCTGGGGGGGGGTCAGACTTACTCGGTCCACTACTCAGGTACTGGTGGTTCTGAAAGGGGCGTGTTCTAAAGAAGTACTGATTCATGTAACAGAATTATTAGCATCAGATTCCAACCACTCCTCTTCTACCCCCCCCCCCCCCCCCCCGTGTCCTCCTCCTCTACATCCATGAGCCTCCTCCCTGGTCCTCCCTGGTCCTCCTTCTCCGCCACGTTTACCAGAATAACGGTAACCCTCTCCGCTCCAGCATCAGAACCGTTTTCAGTGACGGACCTCCGCGGTCTCCTTCCTCTCACTGCAGGGTTCTCTGAAGGAACCAGCAGGAACCAGAAAAAATGTAAATGTTCTGACGGTCGGGGAGATTAGAACCTGACGCCATGAAATCATTCGGGTCAAAGACAAACGACCCGATCGGATCGATGACCGTGATGAGGAGAGCAGACCCTCCATTAGGTCCTGCTATATATATACTCAATTCTGATTGGCTGCTGAGTGTCCATTAAAAAGTGATAATCCCCAGTGATAACTACATGACTAAAAAGTAGTTCCGGTCACATAGCCTAAATGTTCTGTATCACTGCGCTGGCTTCTTCAACAAAAACTTTATCTTCATCATCTGAACAAAAACGAGCAGTTTAACACATCGTGATCATCAGCATAGATATCGCTCTCCTTTACCGCTGCACTCGAGAGCCGCGCCGGCAGAGCACCACCTAACAAATAGTCCCCTTTTAGTGAAAAAAGTGATCCAAACTGTTATGTAATTATCATCTGCTTATCACCATGATATGTTCCTCTCAGTTCCATCTTTCAGTGAGGAAACACTGACGTGAAAAGTTCTGATAATACCAGAATATGATGATCCTGTTCTGCCTGATTGAATGACCTACTTTCATGTTATCAACCACCAAAACCAGACTGGATCCACTGCAGGCAGCTGGACCGGTTCTCCTTCTGCAGAAGTCGAGCTAAAGTTCTCATCTCCTATGGTTCTTTTCTTTATTAAGGAAGAAGTCAGAACCCTGAAAAACCGAATAAATACTAAAAACTGGTTGAATGTTTATTTCTGTTGGAAGTGACCGTGGGATAAGCGGGTCTACGAAGGGCCTTTGAAGCAACCGTTGCATCCGTGGAGTTTGCTCTGATGATGCACACTCCGTCTGCCATGACCCCTACCGTGTTCTGCACACTCCGTCTGCCATGACCCTTTAACATGTACTGCACACCCCGTCTGCCATGACCCCTTAACGTGTTCTGCACACTCCGTCTGCCATGACCCTTTAACATGTACTGCACACTCCGTCTGCCGTGACCCCTTAACGTGTTCTGCACACTCCGTCTGCCATGACCCCTACCGTGTTCTCGCTGGTCCTCTGCACGTCAGCCGTCATGCATCCTCTGCTCCTTTGGTCCGTCCACATGAGAGCATCTTAGAGTGGGGGGGTTGTTGTTTGCATTGCAGCTGTCAGCGAGGTCCCCGCCCCCATCAACCTCACCCTGACCTCCAGGAACCTGCAGCACCTCCTGACATGGTGGCCTGGACCGGGAACCCCCCCAGGAAGCGTCTACAGGGTTACCAAGAGGACAGACCGGTGAGTGTCAACGTCTGTCCAGGGGAGGGAGGGGGGTCCTCCAGGTTGTGATCACATGCTTCTTCTCTCTGAAGGGACGTTGAGGCGGCGGTGCACGGCTGTGAGCGCGTCCAGCCGCCGCTGACCTGCAACCTGACGGCGGCGTTACACAAACACCCGTTTGACAGGTACAGCATCCGGGTGACGGCGTTGGTGGGGAACCAGGCCTCGCCGGCCGCAGAGTACGATTGGTTCAAGCCTGTCGGTGAGTCTGAGGGGTCCTGCTCCCCCCACACACCCCCAACTGGTGCAGACACAGACGTCTGCACTGGCTGCAGATGATGGTGACTGACATCGTCTGGGTCTTCTGCTAGATCACCTGGACCCGCCTCTGGTCACCGTCACGCCCTGCGGGAGGAACCTCTGCGTGGAGCTGCGGCCCCCCCACAGCAGCCTGTCCTCCGTCTACAATCAGAGTCTGTTCCAGCTGGAGATCAGGGACAGCAGCAGCCTCAAAGAACGGGTACCGTATGATCAGCTGACAGGGTTCCTGTGACAGGGTTCCTCTGAGGAGAACACGTGAGGCAGGTCAACACGTGTTCTCCACGTGTTCCTCTGAGGAGAACACGTGAGGCAGATCAACACGTGTTCTCCACATGTTCCTCTGAGGAGAACACGTGAGGCAGATCAACACGTGTTCTCCACATGTTCCTCTGAGGAGAACACGTGAGGCAGATCAACACATGTTCTCCACATGTTCCTCTGAGGAACATGTCTCATCTTCTTCAGTCGATTCAGCTCCTGCTGGTTCTAAGGAACCGTCTGTGCCGTTGTTGGTAGATCCTGAAGGACCCGGTCTCCATGGAGGGGGAGGTTCTGGAGCATCTGTCCCCCGGCAGGCGGTACTGCGTCTCCATCCGTTTCGCACACACGCCGGACAGGAACCACTCCAACTTCAGTCAGCCTGTGTGTGCGCACACACCCGGCGTCTTCACTGCAGGTACCTGCACGTCCACACTGGTGGTTCTGGGTGGGTTCTGTTCATGGTGGGTGACTGCCGTGTCCTCCAGCAGAGCCGCTCATCGCCGTTCTGCTCTGCCTGCTGTTGACGGCTGTGACCGTCTGCATGGGACTGTTCTTGTGGACCAGAACCACCTGCCTGCTATTCAGCAAGCTCCCATCAGTCCTGGTGAGTGGTGCCTTCAAAGACACTCTGTTAAAATGCCTTTTGTGGGATCTGAAGTAGAGTTGAGACATCTGCTGCTTTGATGTCTGCGTATCTTCAGCATCGCTGTAGAGATGAACGCAGCGCTGCTTAATGTCACCTAACAGAACCATGCTTGGGCAGAACTGGATTGGACCTAGAGTTATACATAAGGGTCACTTAACCCGGTTCTGCAAAATTCTGGTTCTCCTCAAACTCTGTTCTCATTAAAACATGAAAGTTTCTAACCCATCTGTTTCTTTCAGACTACCATCCGCCACCTGGAGGAGGTTCTGGTCCAGTCCTTCCCGGAGTCTGTGTCCTCCCTCTCCAACACTGGGGGGCCGAAGGCCCTGGCTCTGTCTTCATCAGAGGACAGCGAGGATGAGGAGGAGGAGGAGGAGAGCATCACAGACAGCAGCGGGGCGAGCAGTCAGGAGGGTTACAAAGGGCGGGGGGATTCCAGCTCCCTTCCTTCATCATCTGGACTCAGGCCGCCTCCCACTTCCTGCCCAGACCCCCCCTGCCAAAAGAAGGCTCAGGACCCTCGATGCAGAACCGAACTGTCGGGGGCTGGGGTTGGAACTGATGAACAAAAGCTGCTGGGAGGAGAGGCGGGGGCTCAGGAGGTGAACCTCCTCACAGTGACCTTCAGCCGGGAGCTGGAGGAGCAGCAGGAGGATCATCTCCTCTCCCTGTGCTGCAGCGGACCTTCAGAGGAGGGGGCGGGGCCAGAGAAAGACCTGGCAGGGGGTGTCACAGCAGCATCACAGCCCCCCCAACAGGAAGTGGTGGAGGAGGAGGACGATGACAGCTCTGGGTATATGTGCCGCTCCCAGCAGTGTTGAGCCATTGGAGGATCCTCTGTGACGTTTTGTACTTTGAACATGTTGAGCGTGTCAATAAAGTTTTTACTCCCTCGTTCTCTTCGGTCCTCTCTCAGCCCCCCCTACAGGCTGGAGGAGTTCCTGCAGCAGAGGATCTACGGTCAGACTGTCCTCTTAGACTGTCTTCTAAGTGTAAAACAAACAGTTTTCACGTCCCATAATGCACTGCTTCAGTTCATTTCATTGACCCTCCCAGCATAGAAAATGATTCTGGCTCCAAGAAATTAAAGTCAATTATGTCGCCATTTTTCATTAAATGGACGCCGCCATGTTGGAGCCAGAGGTCATCTGTCAGCAGTTATTGGTCCAGGTTTCCATGGCAACCACTCTGTCCAATCAGGAATGAGCGTGTTGAAAGTCTGTACCCTTGAAAGTGGAACGAAATCCGTCAAACATTTTGGATGTGAGACTCACGTCCAAAGTAGGGGCCGCCTACCTTCATGGAGGCTTCTTATTGGTCCGTTTATAACTTGAATTACAGAAAAAAATATCTTAAAAAAAATGAGGATTATCAGGAAGATGATAAAAAAAAGGTTTCAGATCCAGAACGGTTCCTCTGACCAATAGAATGACTGGGGAACAGCTGTTTATTTCTCTGTAGAAGTCTGTGGGATTTTGGCTTTTGGAGCCAGCAGGTACTTCCTGTTTGGAAAGCAAGGGGGAGGAGTCTCTGGGCGTGTCCAAATTCGAGGTCGACGTTGGCCGGGTCCTTTGTTGAGCGGGTGGGCTGGATGTGAATTTGGACGAGTCCAGCCTTTAGATCATTCCAGCCGTTACATCGGCGAATGTCCTGTTGCCTAGCAACCGTGAACAGAGACGAGTAGTGAACCAGGCATGGAGCTCGAACTTTTCCTGGTTTGTTTGATCCAACTTTTAATCTTCGAGATGTAATTATCTCCAACTCCAGGTCCCATTTCACAGTCTGCCATTGTCAGAAATCTCCGGGTTCAGCTGCAATGCATCTTGGGATACAGACAGCATAGAAGGTTTCAGCAGACCAATCTTTGAAATTGGGAAAAAGTAGCGTCTTCGCTGGCCGCACTTGAAGGAGTCGTTGAATTTGGACATCGATTGTTGCGGCGCCGTGACGTAAGCAGCCTTCAAATGCAGCCCAGGAAGTGCGCCGCCCTCTAATTTGGACACGCCCACTCAGTCCAGCCCTCAGATACAGTCAAAGGTTAAATTTCATATTAAAACTCCTGACTCATGCTCATCTATTTTCTGGATATATTTATTTCAAATGTTAATTTTAATGAATTTCTAGTACATGTGAGTTCAGGTCTCTGTCGCTGTTCAAAACACATTTGTAATAAACTCTAAATCTGACAGCAGATAAACTGAACCAACTGCCAGGTATCTGTCTGCTCAGGTGAACTCAGCTGATCATTATGGGGAGGGGGTTGCTGTGGCCCCCAGCTGGAACTGGTGCTGCAGGCACACAGAGGAAATGAGGTGGGTGTGTATGAACCTGCTGGTGAACCACTGCTGCACAGCTGGCATGTGCTCCGGAAGTAGAGGAACATGTTTAGCGTGACCCACATTTAGATACGTGCACCACACTTTGTGCCAATGTGCACGTGCAGAGGAGAAGCAGACATGAGCAGACCCGCCCTCACCCGTCTTCTGTCCTGTAGCCACTTTACTGTTGGGAGGTGGGTCATCTAGACCCACTAGACAGTGGGTCATCTAGACCCACTAGACAGTGCTCTGAACCTTTTTTCTTCAATGATTTGTGATCTTCACTGGTGTCCATGCATTACATGAAATCTTTCCACCTTTATCCACCTTTGTCATGGTAGGAGAACACCTCAATGGAAGGGGGGGGGGGTCATAGAATAGCACAAGGGTTAAGGGTGAATGCTGTCCTCTTCGTAGATCACTCAGGAACATGTCGGAGCTTCAATGTTCTTTCATGTTTGTCAGAACGGTCTGGTTCTGGCCGTGCGGCCTGCAGACGGTTGCTGTCTGTTGGGTGGTTCCAGAGGTTCTGCAGCAGAACTGTACAGAACCGTCTGAAACGCTCCCTCCTGTTGCAGTCCAACCTCCAGAACGCGTCCCTTACATTATTTTCTTCCTCCTGGACAGTTGACATGGTGTTTTGGGACCCCCCACCCACACTGAGGTGTGTCTGCGGTGCGGTTTGTGTGCAGCTGCAGAGAAGAGGAGGTTCTGCAAACATCAGCAGACCTGCAGCTCCGACTGTCACCCGGCTGAGGGAGGGGCTTCTGAGGAAACAGAAACTCATAGCAGCTTCACGCCTCCATGTCTCTGCAGACACCTCCTTCCTCACACTGCAGCCGAGACCCGGTCCAGAGGTGAGCCGCAGAGCCTGGAGGACCATGAGGCCGTGCACGCCGCCGCCGCCGCCGCTGCTGCTGCTGCTGCTGCTGCTGCTGCTGCTGCACATGGGTAAACCTGTGGGATGGAGGTCACTGGTGTGCTTGTTTGGGGGGGTTGTGTGTGTGCCGGTATCACAGGAGCCCCCCCAGGTGTTTCTGGATGAAGACCTTTCAGAGATGAAGCTTTCATTGTTTGTGTCTTCCTGTCGCCCCCCACAGCAGGGATCTGTGCAGCCCTCCCCTCACCTTCCAACGTGTCCATCTCCTCCCACAACCTGCAGCACCTGCTCACCTTCTCACCCGCGCCACACACCCCCCCTGACGCCAGCTTCACGGTCCAGGTCTCCAACACCAGGTACTGAGTCTCCAGCAGAAACCCAGAGGGGCTTAGGACTCCCCCCCGATGTGCTGAGGGGGGGTCTCTTCTGTTGATGGGGCATTTTTGAAGTCTTCATTACTTCAGGAGAAAAGTTCCTGTTTTCCAGGAGGACTCCAAACGCAGCACAGTCTGAAACTTAAGTTGATCAAAGTTTGTCTGAACACAAACTGCTGCGTTTGGAGACACAAACACCAGTTTGTAAAGAGGAAGACAGAAAGAGTCCTCACAGTTTTCATGGATCCGTCATGAAAATCCATTTTTGAGAAGTATTCTAAGGCGCAGCAGGAACTTCAGGTTCTTGTCAGCTGGGATTCGACCATGGAGCATGGTTCCCAGGTCAGTGAGTACAAACAACACGACTACGGGTCGTCGTGCTGCCGTTCTGCATCAGCTCACATTCATATTTGTGTTGTTGTTTGTTGTGGCTGGAGCTGACGTAGCATTGACCTCTCCTGCCTCCATGTCAGGATTCAGGAAACCAGTCAGTGTTTGAAACTGTACTTAGTCATAGTTACTCACTACTTGATCCAAAAAGTAAACGAGTTAGTAACTAAAGTACTCTGTCAGAAGAGTTACTGGTTCCTGTTTGTCAGAACTTTCATTTATCAGTTCAGTTTTTACAGATCATTTAAAATGAGTAAAATAAGCGATTACTGAATAAACCTTCAATATTTATAACATCGTATTGAGTTCCAAACAAAAATAAACATCAAATAACATCAAGTTTGTTCATCTTAAACATTGAAAACGCAGACAGCTGCTCTGGAAGTCATCAGAATCCTGGACCTGACGGTAGTTCTTTTAACGCCATCTAGGAAATACATACGTTCCATTGGACTCATTGACTGTATATGAAAACTGGACTGAGTGGCCCCTCCCCCATGGCGTTCCAAATAGGAAGTATTTGGACCAATCATTGGCTCAGACATGGGTGCTGTCAGAATTGACTTGATTTGGTTGATTTTGATTGACTTGATTTGGTGGATTTTGATTGACTTGATTTGGTGGATTTTGATTGACTTGATTTGGTTGATTTTGATTGACTTGATTTCGTTGATTTTGATTGACTTGATTTCGTTGATTTTGATTGACTTGATTTCGTTGATTTTGATTGACTTGATTTGGTTGACTCAGCCCAGTTCTCTCATCCAGTCAATGGTCGACAGCTACAGTCTCACCGTTTCTGCAGCGTCTTTGATGTTGGGGGGCGGTGAGCACCCTGACTCATGCGTCAACCAATGTTGGCCTTGATTGGCTATCCTGAAACGTGACCCTGCTGTAGCCAATCACAATCTGTAATCCTGTTGCCAGCCCGCCCAGTCTCTCCTTCTGACAGACCAGCTGGTGGAGCGTTTGGCGAGAACCCTTTAATTCATCGGTTCACGCGTTCCCAGTCAGCTTGATGCTCCCAGAGAAAATAAAACCATCAGAGGGGAACCGGAGCCGGGATTCACACAGGAATACATGGGCTGTGCACCAGCGGGTTGTCAGAGTGGACGGGTCTGGACCATTGACTGCTTAAGAGTACTGAACTGAATTCTCTTTTTTTCTGTAGTTCAAGCTATTGAAGTTATAAACTGACCAATCAGACGCCTTAATAAAAACTCCCGGTGGCCCCCACCTCGAACGTTCGCAATGTTTGATTGACGGATTCTCCCCGGCCTACTTTCAAGTGGTAGGGGTGTGGCCTTCCAAGACGGTCACTCCTGATTGGGAACAGCAGTTGCCATAGAAACGTAGACTCAGACCGACAGGGACCGATCGCTGTTAACTGAGGGCTCCAACATGGCGGCTAGAAGTAGGCTGTTTGCTATGTGGGGGTCAGTCCACTTCTCTTATACAGTCAATGTTTGGGGCAGGTGGGATCAAACTGCAGCTGACGTTTTGGTGACCTTTGGTGACCTCTTTGGGTCTCTGTGAAATTCAAAGATCAACGTTCAAAACTAAAATCTGTGACGGCTGTGGTCCTTCATCCACCTGCAGGGCATGGTGGAGGAGGGCTGATGGTGCGGGACAAACCTCCACATGAGCTTCCCAGTAATCAAAGTACTGTAGCGTGACACTGAGGTCATGACAGGGAGGAGGTCCTGATGCGTAAATGAAACAGAAACCATTTTATGTTTCATTTCAGCTTCTGTCCTCTGATCCTCCTAAGGTTGCGTCACATGTTGCTGTTGTTCACCTGAGCTGGTTTTATGACACCTGGCGCTGGTATGTGACGGCTGGCGCTGGTATGTGACGGCTGCCGCTGCCGCTGACATTCCTTCAAACAAGGTTCAATGGTTCAAAGAGGCGTCTGCAGAGCGACCCCTGCTTGACGACACATCCATGGGGGGTTCTGTGGTCCTTTTTCCCTCTTTGTTCAGAGGCCGATCAATCACTCGGTCTGACCCGGTTCTGTGTGTTTCTGCAGGAGGAAATCATGGAGGTCAGTGGTTGCGTGTTCCAGTCTCAGGCTGGGGCAGACATGTAACCTAACCAGGGCCTTCAAAGACCCCTTCAGCACCTACAGAGTTCGAGTCCGTGTCGTCACACTCAACCAGACATCGAAGTGGACCGAGTCCGGCCCATTCGAGCCCATATCAGACAGTGAGACATCTCCAGCTTATGATGCAACACCTCCACATCCTGGACATGTTCAGAAACGTCCCACACGTCTACCCTGAAGGAGACCGGTCTGCTCCGGGTTCACAGAGTCTGTGTCTCCACAGCCGTGTTCGGGCCTCCTCGTGTGTCCGTTTCCGGATGTGGGAGCTGTATGGTCCTGCGCCTCAGTGTTCCTCCAGAGCTGAAGAGGAGCTTCCAACTGGGAGGAGCCAACAGCGAGGTGCTCGTTCACGTCCAAAGAACCAGGGACCGGACCGAGGTAGGCCCAGTTTTGGGTTCACCCCAGGAACAGAAGTGGCATGAAAGAGGTTCAGAGAAGACGTCCCATCTTCATCTGAAGACACTGGTTTTATTTAGGGTTAGGGTTCATTCAAAGAGAAATCTGATGATCCTGTGTGACGAAGGAGTCACAGCAGATTCAACTCCTCCTGGAGGAGGTGGAGGTGTAAACCACCTGCATCTCTACAGCTCCACCTCCTCCAGGGGGGTATTCCAGAAGGCCCGTTTAAACTAGCCTGACTTTAAGCCTGAACTCTGGCTGAAATCCGCCTGAACTTGCTTAATCTGGGTATGTCGGTTCCAAAAGACCGGATATGAATTGGCGTAATTACGCTCGACTTGGTAACCCTGGGTTAATGGGCGTGCACGGCAGGTACATAAAGACATTCTCAATGGATCACAGATTTACGGAGTCACCATGGAAACGCGTGGTGAAAAAAAAGAAACCGCTGTACTTCAGTGAGACGGAGTCTGAGGTTTTAATGACGGCGTATGAAGATTATACGTCCATCAATAAAGTAACACGGCTGTATCATCAAAAAAAAAGAGTTTCTGCGTGTAGAAAAAGAGCAGACAAAGTAAACGCACGAGTTTGTGATCTTATTTCCATTTTCCTTGTGACGCACATACATATATAACTTATCCAATTTTGCCAACTTAAATGAATTACTTCTATTGGTAACAAAAAATTGAGTTAAAGTTTATTCAACCTAATTTCTTATGTCTATAAAACTGAATAATTGTTTATACAACTCAAATTTACGTCTTTATCTAACTAAATGTCATATTACTCCAATTCAATTAATATTTTTTCCCATCTTAATTAATTACATTTCTTGAACTCTCAAATGCCTAAGTTTGAGCCGGCAGATATACTCATTTTTATAACAATAAAAAAGACGGGGGGAATAATGCACGGAGTGTAAAAATCCGTTAAAGAATTTACCATGATTGTCGTTACATCGTTTTGCCGTAGGAGTGCTATATAAACTCATCATCCTCTTCTATACTCTCACTCATGGTGCAGAGACGTAAGCTCAGTACGGCAAAATAACTCAGCGAAGCAGGGCAAAACACGGTAAAACAGCTAAACAACTAAACACATTTGGTCAAAAACCCACACCTAAACCCAAATCCGTCCAGACAGGCAAAGGGAATGATATCCCACAATCCTTTGCGGTGCCGCTCTAACAGCAGCACCAAAGTTACATCTTCTTAATTGAATTACTTTGAATGAAAGTAAAATAAACGTCTGAAAACTACGTGTAATTTTTAAACCGACTTACAAAAAAATGATTTATCTTAACTGAAGCAAATAATTAAGTTAGATCAAAGTAAAAACGTTTATCTTTCCAACATCCATATGTGGTCTTATCACCCTCTCACGGTGGAAAAAGTATTATCTGAGCTTCTTCATCCACTAAATCATCTTCAAATGGACACGCCATGCTGCTTCACCTCTCTGTAAACAAACTAACCTTCAACTAAACCTGCTCCGACCAGGTTATGTTCAGAGCATGAGTTGCCATGGCAACTTGACCTACCCTTAAACATACCTCCATGGGCCTGTTGCACAAAAGTAGGATAAGGGATTAAGCCAGGATATCTTGGTGATCCTGGCTCAATTGATCCCCAATCCGGTTGCACTAAAGCTGGATAGGGGGCAGGAGGATATGTTATGGTATAAATTACCATGGAGATTTATTCTGTGGAGCTAGCCTGCTCCAGACCAGGCTAAATTCCAGGATCTATTTAATCTAATCCCTAATGTCAGTCAGCAGTCGCCACAAATGGAAACCAATAGTTATGTCACTGCTCACTATACATTGTTATCACATATAACTAGACCCACTGTAATTATTTAAATGTTAGTGATCATTAATTTCAATAATTCTGGATAAATAATGAGTTTTAGATGATGTTGCTATCATTAAATAATTTACAGTTTCCTATAGACTATAAGGTTATATGTTAAATGACAGAACATTAGGGCCACAGAGGGAAAAACAGACAAGTCATAATATTGGAACCAGTTGTTTTAAAGGAGGACAGTTGTTAAAATGACAGATGTGGGGCATTTTGTGAAATTGTCCTTCAGTATGGTTTCATAAACGAAGACATGCTGATGTGCCAAAATATGAAGTATCACATTGTCAGAACGATCAAAACTGTAAAAAGAATATGTTGCTTTTCTGCAGAAAGAACCAGCCTCATAAATTTATGACTTTATCCTTTTTTCCTCAGTGGGGCCTAGTATTCTGTCATATAAAATAATACACATTCCATATGAATATGAAAACACAATGTGTAACATTATGTTCCTTTATTGAATAAGGACAAAACAAAGCAGGTAAACTGCACTCAAAAAACGTTCACTTTGAATAAACATAAAAAAATGATGGAAATGATTTCCACATGATTAGATATGAATCATATTGGTCCTACTTAATGTACTTAGGTTCAAACTAATAAATTTAAGTTGATTCAGTCTAAATACTGCAGTTGGACCCAACTTTAAATGAATATTGTTGCTCACTCTCAAAAGATAAAAGTTGATCCAACTTAATTGAATCACTTCAATTGGTCACACCTCATTAAATTAAGTTTATTCAACTTAAATTTGTATGACTACCTAACACAATTTATGTTGATATAACTTAATGTTTTGCTTTAATTTTATTTATTCATCTGACATTGATAAGGTTTTCCAAAGTTTCAATCAATGGGTCTTATAATTTTCACATCATGATATGAAATACTCAGAGATGTCCCACGTCACAAGACAGGAGTTCAGATAACGCAAATTCTATCTTAAGTTCCAGGAACAGTTTACCGCACAATGGTTTTGTCATCATCCTCTCCCACACTCTAACTCATGGTGCAGAAAAGAAATAAACATATCAGTTTAAATCACTAGTTAAAACAGAGTAAAACAGCTAGACAATAAAAACCATGGACAAAAACTCACACTTAGACCCCAATCTGCCCAGATAGACAAAGAAAATGGAATCCCACAATTCCTTGCGATTACTAATGTATCCAATTTAACGGTATCATGTTGGATCAACATGATTAAAATTAGTAACTTTTAAATGGATTATTTTTATGTACAATCGACATGATTCATTCACGTAATATTTACAAACATAACATTTTCTGGTTGAAATGACAAGTTACATTTTCATAAAATTAATTGGCTGGTAATTTAATTTAAAAATTTATTGAGTATGCTTTATCACTGTGGCGTTGTTGCCTTTCTTCTTAATTATATCTTTTACCTCCTCGTATGCATCCATGAGGATTTGTGCTTCCGACAGGGAAAGGTACGCGGCTCTAGTTGCCATGGTAAATCAGTGAATCTGTGATCTGTGGCGGGGTCTGTTTGAGTGAGCCGTGAGCGCGCACCTATCCAGGATTGGTTACACCTGGGGCCTGTTTCAGAAAGGAGGTTAAGCGTAAACTCTGAGTGTGTTAACCCTGAAATCAGGGAAACCCTGGGTTTTCCGTTTCAGAATGGGAGGTTTGTTAAACCAGAGAAAGCAGAGTAAGTCAAACCCGTTTCTGAAAGAGAGGTAACTTCTACTCGGAGTCAGTATCCATGGTTACTTATGCTGTGAACCTAACCTGGTCGGGAGCAGGTTTTATTCTCCAAACTCAAAGTTTCTGCCGGTCCCCTCCCCTTTTTAAAGACGAAGCGGTATATTTCGCTTTAACCTTCATTGCCCACATTTCCGTCACACAGAGACGGTCTAAGTGACAAGAATGGCTTGTTCTTTTTTGGAGGACCCAATAGACGAGGAGGCTGCATTAATTCAGAGAGAATTATATTTACCTCGTACCAGGATTTTGAGACCTCGACTCGATGTTTTGTCATTTCCCCGTACGTTTATGTTTGAGCGTTACCGTTTTTCGTTGCAGTCAATTACATATATAAAATGAAAACAACATTAGGTATTGCTATGTAGATGTTTCATATGTCAAATATTGTCAACAAAGCCTACATCCATGACATGCTCACATTTGACCTGATTGAATTATGTTTTTATACTTCATTTTTAGCTGCTGCCATGTTCTTTTAATTCCTGCATGATTGCATCTACATGAAAATGAAATCAGGGACATTGAATTAGAATAATGTAACAATTACTTTTTGGAAACACAATTTTCTAGCACTGCTTACTTTCTTAATCCCATATAAACCTATTCCACTTGATCAATACAAGGGTAGTGTTGCAGCGTGTGTGTGCTGAGCGGGGTGCGATCCACGAGAGACAAGGGGAGGGGCATTGCAGGTGCAGATGGGGGGGGGGGGTGAGCACGGATGAGGAGGACGGAGCACTTAGTTAAATAAAGAGAAGGTGTCATTCCCAGAATAACTGTTTTGGAGTCATTCTTAATCCGCTCTGGAGGTTGAGGGTTTCCAACGGGAAGTGAACCCCGAAGGAGAATTCCCTTCGGCCCTGAAGGAAATCTCCCCTGCGCTTCTGACCACGGTCGGAAAGACGAGAGAAAAGAAGGAAGTCTTTGCGCAGCGAAAGGTTCAACAGTAGACAAAAGTTCACTTTTAAAAACACAATTGCATGTATTAATATTAAAATGACCAACGTTTGCAAGAGGGGAAGGTTAACAGAAAAGTCCTCTAAACATTACCGACGTTAAATGCATTTCCCCCCCCCAGATTGGTTCTGTACACTATGCAGCATTTCATGCATTTACACCAGGAATAACACTTCAAAAGTACACCTAAATATCACCATTTTTTATTTCACACCTTACGCTATTTAAAAAGTTATTACAGCCAATATTTTCTAACAATGATTTAAATGCAAACTTAGGCATTAACTTGAGCAGCTATGTTTTCCACGCTAACTGTCTCTGTTTTGCAGATGCAGCGGTGTTGCTTTTGTTCCGGAATATCTGCTCATATTCACTGTAACTCTGCAGCAGCACGTCAAGTTCAGCTGGAGAAAAATACGCAGACCTCTTTTTTTCACGGTTGCCATGGTGACTCGTGATATCTGCGCTCCATTGATAATGGCTTCTTATAGACGCGGTGCGCACGCTCACCTCCGAATCAGTCCACTCAGAGTTGATTGATCTAACGCGGATCAGCTGCTCTGAAACTGAAAACTCAGAGTTGTTAATCTCCCGATTGACCAACTCAGAGTTCAGGTTTGACCTCAGAGTTGGTTGAACCTCCTTTCTGAAACAGGCCCCAGGAATAACACTTCAAAAGTACACCTAAATAACACCATTTTTTATTTCACTCCTTACGCTATTTAAAAAGTTATTACAGCCAATATTTTATAACAATGATTTAAATGCAAACTTAGGCATTAACTTGAGCAGCAACTCAGTCCACTCAGAGTTGATTGATCTAACTCAGATCAGCTTCTCTGAAACAGAAAACTCAGAGTTGTTAATCTCCCGATTGACCAACTCAGAGTTCAAGTTCAACCTCAGAGTTGGTTGAACCTCCTTTCTGAAACAGGCCCCTGGCTTGATGAGTCCGTGTCTGCTCATCCTGGCTTGGTCTTTGTGCAACCAATTAAGCCTGGACGCCCATGTTTTGGATTCATTGAGTGAAGATCACAAATCATTGAAGAAAAAAGGTTCAGAGCTCTGTCTAGTGGGTCTAGATGACCCCACTGTCTAGTGGGTCTAGATGACCCAACTGTCTAGTGGGTCTGGATGACCCAACTCCCAATGTTAAAGTGCTTAGGATAGAACAAGGTTTAGACCTTCAACGTGGTTCAGGTTAAGTTCTGCCCGTGTGTAGAGGGCCCTTGGGCAAGACACTGAACCTCTCATGGCTCCTGCAGGTCACAGGTGGGGGTCATCAGTGTGAGTAGAGCTGTATGGCCTAAACCTTTTATGATTTCATGTTCTTTATACAGTTACTGGTATGAATCCTATTGGGACTATTGTTGTAATATTGGGCTATGTGAATAAACTGGATTAAATAACACTCTTTGACGTACCGTAACTCTTTGAGCGTTTACACGATCAGCTGATGCGGAGAAAAAAAGCTTTTCATGTTGGCCTGGCGGTGGTGTGCAAAGCGTGAGCATAAAGTGTAGCATAACGGTGCAAAGCTGCTTCTCTCTGCAGCAGAATCTGCTGGAATGACGTGAACGGTTGAAGAGGTATGGATGGAATGTAAACACTGGAGCCGAGGCTCCGGTATTAAAGCGCTAACGAGGGTAGAGAAGCGCCACAGATGTACACCGTTTACCATCAGAGGGCGCATCGTTACTTCCTGGTTCCCACGGACTGTTTGTATAGTCAGGAAGTATGATGTTATCAGAGCTCATGTTCATCCTATAATAGGAGCATTTTTTATGATTGGCAGGTGAATGGACTTAGAAGTGAACTCAACAAAACTCTGTTTACTTTTTCCCGCCAATTTGGGCATTATCCATTGGTTGTTGAAGTGGGCGGAGCAAATGCCTATCCCTGCGGGCTTCATTTTGTCCGTTCATGATCCTCTGGTTCTGTCCATGGGTGGCTTCAACACAGAAGTGGGTTTCAGGCCTGCTGATGCGTTCAGGGTCCCCGTGGTGGTCCGGTCACAGCAGAGCTAGAGCAGTGAGGCTGGCCGGCAGAAATGTTCATGTTTACAGATGAAATCTTGTGCATCCTCAGCGTGACGGCCGCTGACGCTCTGATTGGTCGCGTTTGCTGTGCAGTCAATCAGAAAAACTTTGACTTCCGCTGAAATGAAACTGAAGAGTGAACCAGCAGGAAACAAACCCACAGAGTTCCTCTGCTGAACCTCTGAGAACCGTTCTGACGAGTGGAAACCGTTCAGAGGACGGCATGGAGCAGAGGTTATGCTTTTATTTTGGTAATTCAATAAACAGAAGGTCCACATGTTGGTTCTTGTGACAGAGAACAGCAGAACAGCCACCTTCTCAGATCAAGGTCCTGAATCCCAACTCAGAGTTTGTTTTGGACTTTTGATTCTGTCCATGTTTCACTAAAGTTACACACTAAATGGTTCTATCCTAGGCACTTTAACATTGGGAGGTGGGTCATCTAGACCCACTAGACAGTGGGGTCATCTAGACCCACTAGACAGAGCTCTGAACCTTTTTTCTTCAATGATTTGTGATCTTCGCTGGTGTCCATGGATTACATGAAATCTTTCCACCTTTATCCACCTTTGTCATGGTAGGGAGAACACGTCAATGGAAGGGGGGGGGGGGTCATCTAAGATGGCAAATGGGATACAATAAAATCAGGTTGTAATCAGTGTTGAGTCAGTAATCTGTTACAATCATTTTACATCGTCTGGAAGACAGTAATCAGTTATCATCATGAATATTTTACCACGTCTAAAAATGTTGAGTTCAGGTTTTTTGCGATAAAACCCAAAACAGGAACTTTCTGCGGTTCAGAGACGCTGAACCAAAGGAAGCTCTTCCTGAAAAGCCTCCTTCCTCTCAGACAGGAAGTCAAACCTGCACACGCGTAAGAAGAACCGAGGCGGTACGAAGCAGAACCTGCAGACGGTCCAAACGGTTCTGCCAGAGTTCTAGACCTTTGCCCTAGGACCTCAGTCCCCCCCACCCCCCTAAAGCTCCTAGAGCTGCAGGAGGTTCTGCTGGAGGACTGGGTTTCCTGCTTCCCACCAACACCAATGGAAGAGTGGGCGGGTTCTGTCCTTCTGAGCGCGCTCAGAGGGTTCTGTTTGTCTGTCAGAACAGCCAGAAGGATTTTGATGACCAAACGTTCCCCCCCCTGTGTTCCAGTTCCGCCTGCTGTTGCCCCTCCAGGGGGAGAACATCATCTCGTACATGGAGCCCGGGGCGGAGTACTGCATACGCGTCTCCTTCATGTCGCTCCTGAACCACAACACGCTCCAAAGCGAAGCTCACTGTGCCTTCACCAGCGCTCCTCAGCCCAAGCTCTGCCGTAGGTCGCTGCTCCCCCTGAAGGTTCTCAGCGTGAACTGACCCCTGACCCCTGACCCTTCTCCCCACAGTGAGCATGCTGATGGGGGGCTTCGGCCTGCTGCTGTTCCTGCTCCTGCTGCTGACCTGTGGGAGTTTGCTGAGAACCAGGCGGCGGCAGCAGCTCCTCCCCAGGCCTGAGAAACCCCCCTCATCCACGTGCTCCGCTTTCCCTCTGTGCACGTGAGTTCTGCCGTGGATTTCTGTGGCCCGGATGTCATCGATCACCTGGATTGGCTAATTAAGAACTTTGTTTGTCTGCCAAGGTTAAAGCAACCTGAGAGTGCCTCCTGAAGGTCAGACCTCTGCCCTGCAGCTGCTCTGACGGCAGACCGGGTCAGCCGGACCCGGGCTCATGTACCCGCTCAGGATTCAACTGGAGTCAAACGCTGTTTGACCAAAAGCGTCTGTGACGATCGTTTCCTGTTAACCTCTTGGTATGTGCGTGTGTGTACGTGTGTGCATGCGTGTGTGTGCATGCGTGTGTGTGCATGCGTGCGTGCATGCGTGTGTGTGCATGTGTGCGTGCGTGCGTGCATGCGTGCGTGCGTGCGTGTGCATGTGTGCGTGCGTGCGTGCATGCGTGCGCTTTCGTACCTCTGAATGTTGTGTCGCTGCACACAGACACTTTGAAATAAACATCCAGGCTTGAAGTCCTGAGTTGTTTGGTTGTGTTGTTGTCGTCACAATAACACAATAAAATCATTTATTGGTCGCTCTGACAAACATTCATCTTCCTACTAGAGTCCATTATTTCATAGAAAACTACATTTGTTACTACAATCAGAGATTAGCCACATCAAAGGTTTCCATGGAAACAGGTTTGAATGACAGACGTCCTCCTCTGATCCTCTCTGTGACTGTGGGCGGGTCTTTTGAAGGCGGGCGGGTCTTCCTGTGACTATCTCACTCGTGAACTACGCGTCTCAGAACAGAATGCTCGTGCAGACTCTGAACGCCTCTCAATCGCAGTCCAGCGTGTCGGTGAGCGTGCCGCACGGGGCGTCGGTGAAGAGGGCGCCCACAAAGACGTGGGTCCCCCACGCCGGGTGGCGGATGGCCTTGCAGCAGCCCAGGTCCTCGATGGTAAAGCCCAGCTGCTGGTATCGGTCGTCCGTCTCGAACAGCACGTTGTTGGTGTGAGCGCCGAAGAACTGCAGGTGGACAGGTGGATGTGTGAGGACCTCCCATGATGCACTGGGCCTAACCTCAGCCCAAAGACTTCAGCTTATAGACTTCTCTTTAAAAGCATTTCTTTGTACACTTCTCGTCTATTTGTATCCATTTCTTGTGCAGCATGGACAGTTTAGGTGCTCCTTAAATAACGTTTATTATTAATATTAATAAAAGTGACACAAAGGGGGGGGGGGGGTCTTACCGGCAGGCCTGATGATGGGTCGATGAAGTCGGCCCAGAATCCCTTCTTCTGCAGGGCGGAGCAAATCTCTGTCGCTCCGAGGACGAACTGAGAGCAGAAAACAGCGTTGATGACATCATGACGGCTGGGAGGGACAGGTGAGATCCGGTGCAGCAGCAGGAGCTGCACGGCGGTGGAGGGCTGATGATGAGGGCCGTAGAGTCTGAGGCCAGAGAAGTCTCATGATTCACAACTGTAGTTTTACGCCAAAAATCTAAGGATTGGATTGGCTGAAAGCAAGCACGCCTGCCTTGATTGACAGATGCAGACATTAGTTGACCTGCAGCATCAGGAGAGATTTACAAAGGGGGGGGGGGGGTTGTGAATGCACATTCTGCATGATCTGTGAGCTCATATTACAGCTGGACCTAACAATGGTGTTTGTGAAGCATCTATTGTGTATTTCTGAAATATTTGGGGTGTGCACGTGTGAAACAACTACAAAAACTACAGTTGTGACACAGACCGTGAACGTTTGCGGGATGAGACCGTTCTGGCCCGATGGGACAGAACCCAACCCAGCCCGTCTGCAGAGAACCTGCAGCTTCCAGGTTCTGCTCACCTGGTCCAGCTTCTCCAGCCGCTCCTGCTCCACCTGAGCCGACCACGACGTCATGTCATTCCGGGTTCTCTGGGTCACCGTCACCACTGTCAGATCTGAGAGCCTTTCCTCAGGAAACATGGATCTGAAATCTGTTGATCACACAGAATCCACATCAGAACCCAGTCCAGTCTGCTCCAGAACTGTTCAGAACCCAAAAAGTTCTGATCCAGGTCCAAAACTGCCAACAGGCCGTGAGCAGCAGACGCCTTCGGTGAGGAAAACACGGATGTGAGAAGATCCCAGGAGCAGACGCACCTTTCTTCAGAGCACTGGGGCAGGACTGGACAGCACACTCCACCCCTAGGCCGCCAAGGAAGCAATCAGCTGAAGGGACCCTGTGAGGAGGAGCAGCATGACCCCCATCCTGAGAGAATGACACACAGAACCATCATCAGAACTGTGGCGATCCGCCTCCTTCCAGTCAGAGGCTGTGATGTCATCATCCAAAATGGCCACCAGGGAGGAGCAGCTGTGAACAAACATGAAGCTCTGCGGTTAAACTGCATCAGACCGTGGTTAAGGGAGCAGGAAGTGATGAGGCGGCGTGACGGACGACCCTCTGAGACGGTTTTAAAGCAGGAGAACGTGCTGATGAAGACAGGGCTCCAGACTGCGACCAATTGCTCGCATTTTGCGACCAAAATTTGAGAGTGTGCGACTGAATTTTACATCCAGTCGCACATGTGCGACCAGTAAATTTGCCTCCCCCACCCTCCGTATTTTTTATACATTAAATGTGGAAGGGGCACGTCAATGATCAATGAAATAATCTGAGACGCGAGCGCACACTCTCGCGTGATGCCCGTCTGTGAGGCGGCCACTGCGTGTGAGAAGAATAAGTCACTGTAAGTGGCTAAAATATGTGGAGGGGGCGGGGCCTAGAGATATCCGCGCGCCCATAAACATCTGTGGGACGGAGGAAACCAGGAAACCTGACAGCCCCCTCCCCGGACCACATTAAGGAGTTCCTTACTTTCCTTTAGAACGTATCTATTCGCTCGTAATTTTCTAAATACATGCAGTCCGTGCTGAACTTTTCTCTGGGTCTCACAGACCCGGAGGAAGGTTTAGTGTTTTGGTTACGGCGGCGCATCAAACGGTTTATGCACGGCTGTTAGGGCAGCTCACCGCTCCCGCGGGAGTCGGGTCAGCTGAGGAGAATAAATGTCCCCCACGCACGTGCGTGACAGCTAACGGGGCTTGAACTTTAAACACGTGCGGGCAAAAACAACATTAGTTTTAGACACCCTGAAAATACGTGGGGAAAATGCAACGATAGACGTGTTTGACATGAACCGGCACCTCGCCTGGATCGTTGATCAACGATTCAGGCGAGGTTGCCATCTCACCCCCCCAGGCCGGGGTGGGGGGGTGAGATGAAGGCGAATCTGCAGCAAGACTGAAGGACAACAGGAAGTTGGAGTTGTCCTTAACATTCAATTTAGTTTTAATATTCCTCTCCCCCTTAGTGTGATCTGTGTTATTATATATTTATTTTACGATTATTTTAATTTTTTGTAATGCATGTAGCCTTTTTTAATGAATTGGTATTTTAAATTATTTTAATTAATCACTCAACTACAAAAACCATCAGGACACATGTCCCATAATGCATTGTTTTGTAGTGTGTAGGGCAGCTTTCAGTCAGTTCAGTTTCCAGCTGTGTCCGGGTAGGTTTGCCCCTTGCTCCCACCCCTTTCTCGCGATATTTTTGTGATGATTGACAGTTGATGTTGGAGCAAAAACAAAAATATATGTCTCACACCAGGTGATCTGTGCAGCGTTGAGTTCACCTGGGTGATCTCAAACACACTTATTGTGCATCTTGGCTGCACTTATTTGGTGTCACCAACATTCATTTCCATCCATTTTCTTTACTTATTTGTACTGTCATGACAGTGATGCTGCTGTCAGTTTACCTGTTGTTGCATTTTCAAAAGTGAAGAATAAAATGTGACACTGAATAAGAAACAGCACATTTCAATTTCTGCATCTATTATTAAAGTATTTATTCGTAATACAGTGGAAATTAGTAGATTTGGTTAGCATGTTGATTTACGGTATGCGCCCCTAAATTCTCTGGTTGTGCCCCTAAAATTTTCAGTTAGGGGCCACTGTGCTCCTAGTGAAAAAAGTTAGTCTGGAGCCCTGGAAGATGATGAAGATCAGCACGTCGTCAGCCCGGAAATCTACCAGAACCACTTTAACTCTACGCAGACGACACAATCCTGAGCAGACGGATCTCTGCTTCAACAACAGGGACCCCTGCAGGACGAGCTGTGACACTGCACCTCTACCAGATGATGATGATGAGGATGACTTACACACAGTCCCCTGTGGTCTTCATCACTGCTGCGAGGAAGCATCACGGCAGGGTTCAGGCTCTTAAGTGAGCTGCTCCTCTGCTCCTCTGAACATGTGAGCAGCTGGAGGCGCTGCTCCAGAGGGTCCTGGAGCTCCAGAGGGTCCTTGGGCCCCAGAGGGTCCTGGAGCTCCAGAGGGTCCTTGGGCCCCCAGGGCTTATCAGAAGTCACCTCCCACACTCCTACAGAAGGACACGAGACACAGAATCAGAGAATTCCCACTAGAGCTGTGACGGTGTGGGATTTTTGATTTATGAGTTATCGTCACCCCCCCCCCCCATGCCCTCCCATTCTAGAGGACAGGAACTGATTTAGGTGCAGCGGTCAACCCATGATTGTAGGATTGCAGGTTGGATTCCCGCCTTCCACACCCATGTGTCCTGCCTCTGGTGGGAGGTCGGCGCCAGGGTTCGGCAGCAGAGCGGCCGCCAGTGTGTGACTGTGTGTGTGTGAGACTGTGTGTGTGTGTGACTGTGTGTGTGTGTGACTGTGTGTGTGTGAATGTGTGTGTGATTGTGTGTGTGTGTGTGTGTGACTGTGTGTGTGTGAATGTGTGTGTGACTGTGTGTGTGTGAATGTGTGTGTGATTGTGTGTGTGACTGTGTGTGTGTGTGACTGTGTGTGTGTGAATGTGTGTGACTGTGTGTGTGACTGTGTGTGTGTGAATGTGTGTGAATGTGTGTGTGTGTGTGTGTGAATGTGTGTGAATGTGTGTGAATGTGTGTGTGAGACTGTGTGTGTGTGACTGTGTGTGTGTGACTGTGTGTGTGTGACTGTGTGTGTGTGACTGTGTGTGTGTGTGATTGTGTGTGTGTGACTGTGTGTGTGTGAATGTGTGTGTGTGTGTGTGACTGTCTGTGTGTGAGACTGTGTGTGTGTGTGACTGTGTGTGTGTGAATGTGTGTGTGACTGTGTGACTGTGTGTGTGTGACTGTGTGTCTGTGACTGTGTGTGTGTGTGAATGTGTGTGTGTGACTGTGTGTGTGTGACTGTGTGTGTGTGATTGTGTGTGTGTGACTGTGTGTGTGTGACTGTGTGTGTGTGAATGTGTGTGTGTGATTGTGTGTGTGTGACTGTGTGTGTGTGACTGTGTGTGTGTGAATGTGTGTGTGTGAATGTGTGTGTGTGACTGTGTGTGTGTGACTGTGTGTGTGTGATTGTGTGTGACTGTAAAGTGTTTTGGGACTTCAAAGAAAGGTAGAAAGCGCTTTACAAGTATACGTCATTTATAAAGTCTGGAGGAAACGGAGGAAATCAAACCTTTTCCAGAAAATCTTCAATTTATAGGAAGACAGGCTATGAAAACCAGAACCTTCAGCAGCACCAGAACTCTGAGCCGGTTCCTGTGTGAATCTGGTTCTGACTAATTTGACAACGATGGGGTCTGGACCCAGCACAAAGAGTGACACCTTACACCTCTGAAGCACCTGAGAGAAAAGAGGTCCGACTCCTGTCAGGGTCAACGGAGCGAGCAGGTCCGACTGCAGCAAAGGTTCTGGTTCCAGCCACACGCCGCACCAAAGCATGGATCCCTGGAAGGTAAGTGACCAGTCTGGTTCTGCTGCATAGGACCTAAGAGAGGAACACAGAGGTCCGATCAGGACCAGCAGTAAGAACTCTGATGGTTTGGACCCGAGGAACACATGATAGGCAGCTCTGCTCGACCCGTTTGGACTTTGACCAATTTCAGAGAGGAGCCACTAGTAGGAATCAGAAACCAGCTCCAGAACCGGACCGCTCTTAAAGACGCTCAGACATCTGGCTGGACTGGAGAAAACTGACCAAAGCAGCCTTTTCAGCGGTTCTGCAGAACTCTGTGAGGATGTGATCTGAGGGGGGGTCAGGGGAAGGACTCACGCAGGCCATCCCGCCGCGCGCGGTCCGCTCGTCTGCAGCGTCCGGCGGTTCTGCAGGGGGAACACAGAACCTTCAGCATTTGTTCTGACATTTGACAGCAGAAGAGGCGGGGCTTCGATTCACTCAGACGCGTCATGGTGACATCATCAGGCTGCGACAGAAACCAGGTTTTTTTTATTAATCATGAAAATAATCAGAAAATTCACATTCTGGCATCTATATTCAAACATTCAGACCTGTGTTCTGCTTTTATTCTGCTGCACTGATGCGTTCATGAACCAGCAGGAAAACAGCCTTTATGTTTAGAGGGTGAAAACATTTACACATTTTAAAGGAATTCTGGACTTTGATAGTTTTAAAAATTCTTGATTTGAATTATTATTAAATGTGACCAGAAGCTCAAGATGCAAACTAACTCCACGTCACTAAAGTCCAAACATCTCCTTACAGCGGGTTCTGATGAAGTTCTGCTGGTTTCGGAACAAACACCATCACCAACTTCTCTCAAGCCAGCAGCAGATCTCTGGTCCAAAAGGTTCCGTTAACCTCCAGAACAAACTCGGTTTGTTTGTTTGTGACGCGATGCTGCTGAAAGAAGACACATTTTCCTAAACCTCGGAAATTCGGGAGAACGGAACCGAACCTGACAAGAAGAGGCTCGAACCCGCGGAGTCCGCTCGGGACCGACCGTGTGTTGGTATTTGAGGGAATGGTAAGGCGCCGAATCAACCGAACCACCGAAAGCAAAATACGTTCACCTTGGGTCTGCGCGTGCGCAGTGAAGCTCTTAAACGGTTGTAGGAACAAACACGTCACTGCATACAAGCGCCCCTGGTGGCGGGGAGGAGGAATGACCACAATGTAATTTCCTCGCAAAACCGATGACTTCATTCACAACAGGTTAAGGGCTTCTTTGTTAACGGTGGGAAAGACCGGTTCCGGTGCGGCTTAAGCATTTCTTTGACGTTACTTGAGCGATGCGTTCAAGGCCATCGATTAAACACGGTGAAAAGCAGCTGTTGAAAATGACAATTTAATTTCAGAGTTTCCTGAAGGCACCATGGCGCTCATTTTAGATGCCAATCAAAAAAATATTTAAACAAATTTCCTTTTGGCTGGTATTATAGCTTCTGTCCTGTGCTACCATTTGGCTCCTCTTTTTTTTAATTTATTTTTCTTTTCTGTCTCTTATTTTATTTTTGTAAGTGTTTCAACACTGTATGTTGATGACATCTGAGAGTATGATATACCCCCCCCCCCATCTAAAACTTCACGAGTGGATTTATGGATTCATTTAATGGAGATTTCTTCCACTTTACTGGTTAACATATTTTGCTGGCAGATTCCAGATGGTATTCCACTCTAACTGGTAAACTAGATTATTACAATAAGGAACTATCCGTAGGGAACAGACCAACATCCTTCTGAAAGAGTGAACGTATAGTCGATTTGTGTTGGACTCTGCCATGATGAGGCTTTGAATAACATACTAACACATGTAGGGAATAACATACCAACACATGTAGGGAATAACATACCAACACATGTAGGGAATAACATACCAACACATGTAGGGAATGACATACTAACACATGTAGGGAATAACATACTAACACATGTAGGGAATGACATACTAACACATGTAGGGAATAACATACCAACACATGTAGGGAATAACATACTAACACATGTAGGGAATAACATGCTAACACATGTAGGGAATAAAATACTAACACATGTAGGGAATAACATACTAACACATGTAGGGAATAACATACTAACACATGTAGGGAATAACATACTAACACATGTAGGGAATAACATACCAACACATGTAGGGAATAACATGCTAACACATGTAGGGAATAACATACTAACACATGTAGGGAATAACATACTAACACATGTAGGGAATAACATACTAACACATGTAGGGAGTGACATACTAACACATGTAGGGAATAACATACTAACACATGTAGGGAATAACATACTAACACATGTAGGGAATAACATGCTAACACATGTAGGGAATAACATACCAACACATGTAGGGAATAACATACCAACACATGTAGGGAATAACATACTAACACATGTAGGGATTGCTTTAGGACAATGGGAAACTCAGCTTTAGGTATTTTCATGCTGTTTTAAGGCAGAATTCTTAATTTGACAACAATCTTTGCCCTGCTGTTCAGATCACCGGAAGGCGGAGCCTGTGAGGCCCTCACAAACACTGTCGCTACCCAGCTAGCTGGTAACCATGGTAACCAGGTTAATCCATCCTCGTTCACACCTGATTCCAGGAAGGGTGGTGCTTATCGCCCTCTGCTGGCCGCAGAGGAGAGTGTTTTCCCACACGTTCACACTGACAGATGTTTGGGGGGGGGGGGGGGGGTACCATCTCCAGAATCCATAGATGTTTTGTCAGTTCCACGAACTGCACTCCTCTGGAACGGGCTGTGGTTTTGTTCAGTCCCGGCGGAGCAGAACACCTGGCAGGACGCTGCGGCTCAACGTTTCTGTGACTCTGCAACGTTTTTTATTTTTAAAAGAAAGAAATGAGTCGGTCAATCAGAGTTTTATTATGGAGGCACAGACACGTGCATGGAGGAGCTTGCACAGACAGACAGACGGGTCATGTGACCCGAGCCCTCCAATTAAACTGCTTTCTGTCTTAACAGCACAGAAAACCAAACGCCGTGATTACAGGAGACAGACGGGGACCAGAGAACGAGAACATCTGGATGAAAGGATCCAACAGGAAACTGGATTGCGGGTTTCTGGAAGTGGATGAAGAGGAAGTTCTCGTCTCCTCAGCTGGGCTCAGACGTCCTGGGTGTCCTCGCAGAAAAACGCCCGCAGAGCTTTGCCTTTGGAGATGTATCGGATGCACTCGATCTCTCCACCGTTGTTGCTGGGCTTTTGGAAGTGAATCTCCAGGTGGTCCTGCAGGTCCTCCTCATCCTCCACGTCGATGATGTCATCCAGGAGGACGGTCCGGGTCGTGGTGCCACAAAACGTCTGCAAAGAAGCACAGATCAGGTTTTGCTTGTGGACCTTCTCCTTCTCCCCGTTCGGGGACGGAGGAAGCACAGGCAGACGGACAGCAGCGGGTCCCGTGAGACCTGAGGCAAGCATCGGGGGCCCAGACGCCACAGATGCTCTGAAGCCCCACAGGTCACATGGTTCACGCACACACCTGAAGGCTTACACTCAGTTTAGCTCCTGAATGCTTCAGGTGTCCTCGTCAGACGTGGACCGAGCAGCTTAACGCTCTGCAGGTGAAGCTTTAGAACCGGGATGAAGCTGAGCTTGGAGAACGCAGACGGGAAAGAAACATTGGTCAATCCGTTCAGACGTTACCTGAAACTTCTGCAGCTCATAGTCGTACGACGGTCCAACCTTCACCTCCACTCCAGAGTCCAGATGAATGTCGTATGTTCCTCTGAGGGCCAGTCTCTCTGCAACTACACACACAGTCATTCACCGTGTTCCACTCTGTGCGGCGCCGTGGTCACGCTCAGGAGGCGGTCCCACGGACAGAGGAATGAAACTCCTCCGTTACGCCTCTGCTTCAGCGGAGATTCACAGAGTTCAGCCAAAAAACCTGCAGCAGCGTCAACATGGAGCACGACAGAGTTATGGGGCCACCAAAAAGAGATTTAAAGTTGTAAATGTACCAGAAAAAAAAGGTTTGTAAACTGGCCCTAAAACTCAGTCGTAATGGAGAACTCGATCGGTGAGAAAAAAGAAGAAATCGAAAAAAGAGAGCGGACCTCTGAATTCAGTTTTTGAGAAACAGGAACATGACCAAATATCTGGATCAGAACCGCAGCTCTACCGCTGTTGCCGTGGGACACAGGAAGAGGTCCTCTGGGTTTTGGACCACCTTACTTCTACGAATCCCCTCAAAGCGAAGCGTGAGCCCTGAGGGATCCCACAGGTGGTTCGGCCCGCTGTTCGTCAGGGAGAACTGAACCCTCAGAAGGAGGTTTTGTTCATCACAGCGATGACGAGTTTAACGTCTGGTGAAGCTGCACAGCTCCACAAAGGAGAACATCGTACCTCCAGGATGCAGAAACGTGACGAGTCCTTCCCCTGTGGTCGGCTCGTACTCCACGCTCTTCACCTCCCCGCCTCCTCTGCTTGGCCGGGAGAAGCTCACCTCCAGCCGGTCCTTGGTCCTCTGCTCCGGCAGCGCAGCAGGAACACCGAAGACCTTCAGGTGAGTCCTGGAGACGTTCAGGTTCACCTGCATTCAGGACAAAACCAGTGTTTGATGGGAAGAGGGACTCGGTCTTTAGGAGAACAGGAATGATCTCTGGAGCGATAGAAGAACAGAGGAAAAATGTTTTTTGGTTCTGCAGGTGTGAGCATACCTGAAACTTCACAGAGGAATCCAGCGCCACCCGTCTAGGTTTGACGTGCACAGATTTGTCATCACAGGAGACCTGGCATCTGGGAATTCTCAGGATCTGAGCAGCCACTGGGGGGGGATTTTAAAATCGGTTAAGGCGTGTCATCATCTCCCACCTCCACCTGCTGGACTCACACCCACCTTTCTCCTCCTCAAAGGTGAGCAGAGCTTGCCCCCCCTTCAGAGGAAACCCGCTCCTCTGGATGATGGTGAAGACTCCTCGGATCAGCTGGTCACCGCAGGGACTCTCCTCACTGGACTCCTCTTCAGGAGCCACAAACCTCACTTCTGCTTCTGGGATGTGAGCGCGGATCTGGAACGAGAAGACCTGGTTAGCAGCTGTGGTCCTTCACTCCTGAAGGAGGAGGAGAACGCTGACCGTGAATGTCTCCTTCAGGCTGCAGGACTCCTCCCGCTTGGCCTTCAGCTCTTCCTGACATCGACGCAGCTCCTCCAGGAGGTCCTGCTTCCGCCTGGAGAGCTTCTGGAGCTCCGTCTTCATGGAGGGAACCGGTGAAACGATGTTAGATGTGGGTTCTTCTGAGGCGTCTCCTCGTGTGAGAGAGGACGTCCTGGTACCTGCACTTCCTTCATGTTCTGAGTAAACTCCTCCTTGAGGGACTCCTGCTGCTTCATGCAAGCCAGCATCTCCTCCTGCGCCTCCTTCTTGGCTTCATCTTCCTCCAGACTCTCCAGGATCAGCCTGGACTTCACGTCTTCTGCTTTCTCCACTTTGGTCTGTAAAGGAGATCAGGAGGTCACGGATCTCCATAAGGACAACAAACCAGGACTCCAGGAGAAGCTGGACGACAGAAACATTATGGGATATTTATGGAACCATGACAACCATCTGTTCTCTGGCTCCCCCTACTGGCACAGAGGGAAAGGCGTTGCCTGTTTTTCTTTCCGCCGATCTTCTGATCGTAAAGTTCGGAACCACGAGTTTTTATTCAACAAGAACTATTTTCGGACATCCAGAACCGAGCTTGGAGAGTGGTTCTGGTGGGCAATCCGCTCACCTTCAGCTCCTTCAGCTCCCTGCGGGCCTCCTCCAGGCTGTCCTCCTGAAAAATCACAGTCTGTCGGTTAGCAGCAGCCCCGACCACCCACCTCCCTCCCCCGTCCATCTGAGCAGAACCGGACTGTCTTACGTGCTCCAAAGCGGATCGCTTGTTCTGCGCGTCAGCCATGATGACCTGTTCGAGAAAAGACCCTTAACGGCTGTCAGAACGACACAGAACTCTCTACAGAAACCGAACCGGAACTGACCTGCTCTCTGGTACCGGTCTGGATTATGAGTACGTCGATGTCCGGTCCAAATGAACAGAGAGAACCAGGAGAGTTCGGAGGGCTGAGATTACGGGGAATGAAAAGTGAAACTGTACTTCATCGCGCGTCCACGCGCATGCACGCGCATGAACTTTGGTTTGATTTTTCTGCAGGAGGAGCGAGTCCAACTGAGAAGGATCCGAACCAGAACCCACTGTGAGAGGCAAACACGGAGGTTCATGTGCAGCCTTTACTCCACCAACCCATCCATCCATCCATCCATCCATCCATCTATCCATCATCCATCCATCCATCATCCATCCATCCATCATCCATCCATCCATCCATCCATCCATCCATCCATCATCCATCATCCATCCATCCATCCATCCATCCATCCATCCGTCCGTCCATCCATCCATCCATCCAGGTCCATCCCCGGCCCAGAGACAGACACACACAGACTGGGTCCAGCCGGGATTCGAACCTTGGCCTCCTCACTGTGTCTCTCTAAATCTCTCTTAATTGTTGGCGGGGGGGGGGGGGGGGTTACTGAGTTTGTTACTTGGACAGGTAAAAGACTGTGGACGTTCGGAAAGATCGAAACCGACCCGGATTGTGATCATTTCCGGGTTGTTCTGATGTTTGTTTACAGTCTGTGTGTCTGCGATGACGTCACTTATTCCACCAATGAACTGATGTTCTCCTCTGGACCTCCTCCTTCTTGGTAGCCAAGCTCCGACCTCAGCATCCTGTCACCCACGCGCGTGAGCGCACTACGTGCTCGTGCCCGCGGCTGAAGGCGTGCTGACGTAGCGGAAGTAGACGTGTAGGTGACGTAGCTCGGCAGGTCCGGACGGGAAAACAGAAGTTCGGAGATGCTGTGGTTCGAAGGCTCGATCCCTGAGGCCATCAGCTCCGCCAAGAGCCGCGGCCTCGTCTTCGTGGTCGTGGTTTCCGGTGAGTGCGCGGCTCCGCGTCGCCGTCCCGCTCCGTGAACGCGCAGCTAACGGCTAGCCTCGGCCATGAAAGCCGGGTCTGGAAAACAAGCGCGTGACAGGTGCGCGTGAGCTGGACATAGAGCGGGGGAGTGGGGGTTGGAGGGCTGCGATACTTCAGGGGTCAGCTCAGGTGGAACCGGGACGGGAGGGGGGGGGTTAACCGACGCAGCGCCTGATCATTGGCTGAACATACCTGATCCAGGTGATCAGCAGTAGGCGGGGCAAGCACTGCTCAGATGATCACAGAGAGGTTCTGGTTCTGGTCCGGTTCTGGTCCTCCTCCTGACCGGCTCTCCTCTCTCCTCAGGAGACGATGAGCAGTCTGCACAGCTGATGTCCAGCTGGGAGGATGAGCAGGTGTCGGCGGCGGCGAGCAGCTGCTGCGTGGCCATCAAGGTTCCCGCCAGCAGGTACCGACTCTGACCACACCCCCAGACCCCCCCATGAACTCCTTGTCACCGGCTCACCTCCTCTGTGACCTCCTTCTCCTCCACAGTGAGACGTGTGTGCAGTTCTCCCAGATCTGTATCCTTCCTTCCTGGTTGGAGGTTGGAGATCCCTGCAGCCTCCAACACCCCCCCCCCCGTCCCTCCCCAGCGGTTCTCCTTAACGCGCCGCTGAAGATCCGGTGGTCTGCGTCCCCTCCAGCTTCTTCATCGGGAACAGCGGCGTTCCTCTGGAGGTCATCGCGGGGGGCGTGACCCCCCAGGAGCTGCTGAAGAGAATCCTCAACGTCAGTCAGGTGAGACGCGCAGCGCGGCCGTGACCAGAACCAGACCCGATTCGGGCCACGAGGAGTCTCCAGCAGCGAGGCCAGGGGTCGGATCATAGTTCCGGTCCGTTTCCCGCTCAGACGGCCTGAAACCGACCGGCGCCTGATGTTCTGGTGCTCACCTGTTTGTTGTTTGTTCTGGAACAAACAGAAGAAAAGTCCAAACCCACACAGAACCCAGGAAGAATAGACTCCTCCCACTTGAAGGATGCTCCTCCCCTCTGCTGATGGAGGTCCCTCCTCTGATCTTCTGATCTGGACTCATCTCAGAACCCTCCAGAACCTTCTGTGGAACCACCCCTTGGTGCTTTCTGAAGTGTGTTTCCTGCTGGAGAAGCAGCTTTCTGGACTCCACGTTCTTCCCACGTGTTTCTGCGTTCCAACGGTTCCACCGCCATCTTTGGTCTGGTCTTTCTGCCGTGGCGTCAGCAGCGGCGTTCTCCGGTCTTCTTCCGGTTCTTATCCATCGTTCCTACTTTTCTTTGGCTTTGCCCGTCCGGCCGTGGAGGTTCTCTGCAGAGGCCTGAGCTGGGATGTTCCTCACAGGAAGCTGAAGGAGACGGACCCGCAGGGGGTCCGGTGGTCCTGGTCAGTCTCCCGTCTTTACTCCACCAGCAGGTGTTTACTGTCACCAGCTGTGTCTGCATATAAACTGTTTGTGTTGCTTCAGTGAAAAGCAGAACATTTGGACCAGAACCCCTCTCTGAGAAGTTCTGACAGAACTGTAGGGGTGCAGAAACGTTATCTGTGACTGGAACCACTAAAGACGCGCTCAGATGTTGTTGGTTTGCCTGAGGAACCATGTTCACCTTCAGAACTTTCAGAACTTTAGTTTCTGCTGAGGGTGCTTGGAAGCGTTCGTGTTCCATCTGGGCCACCAGAGGTCCGGATAAGGAACCGGCCAGAACGTCTGCAGCAGAACAGAACGCTGTGGAGAAGCTCCGCCCAGCAGGTCGGTTTCAGTAGCTGTATCCCACTTGTCCTCAGATGCACTCTCAGAAGGTCCAGGACGGTCCGGCGGAGGCGAGTTTGCCCAGCACCGCTGCACCCGGACCCAGGTCAGACTCAGAACCTCCTTCTGGGTCGGCAGCGGCAGAATGTACGTTCCCGTGCCAGCAGAACCTTTTTCAGCTCCCGGATCGGCGTGCTAATGTGTGATGTTGGTCTCAGGGCCAGACGAGGCCTGCAGAGCCTCCAGCTCAGAGGACGACCCGTCCCAGCAAGCTGCTGCTGCAGGTCCGGAGGTGGAGGAGAACCTGGAGGACAAGGTGGAACGGTAGGAGCTTCTCCTGGATGGAGGGAGCAGCAGATCCTTTATGAAGCGGACAGGAAGGTCTTTGGTCAGAACCGCCGATGAGAGCTTGGGCCGATCTGCTGCTGGTCCAGGATCTGCTGCAGGTCCAGGATCTGCTGCAGGTCCAAGATATGCTGCTGGTCCAAGATCTGCTGCAGGTCCAGGATCTGCTGCAGGTCCAGGATCTGCTGCAGGTCCAGGATCTGCTGCAGGTCCAGGATTTGCTGCAGGTCCAGGATTTGCTGCAGGTCCAGGATCTGCGGCAGGTCCAGGATTTGCTGCAGGTCCAGGATCTGCTGCAGGTCCAGGATTTGCTGCAGGTCCAGGATCTGCTGCAGGTCCAGGATTTGCTGCAGGTCCAGGATCTACTGCAGGTTCAGGGTCTGCTGCTGGTCCAGGATCTGCTGCTGGTCCAGGATCTGCTGCTGGTCCAGGATCTACTGCTGGTCCGGGATCTACTGCAGGTTCAGGGTCTGCTGCCTCCTTCATGTCTGATGTTCTTGTTCAGGCCGTCTGCAGAACGTTAGAAACTCTTGGATCACATTTTTTGTGACGTCTTGAATCTTTCTGCTGATCAGATCTCACATATTTAGACGTAACTTTAGAGTGAAAATAAGCTTTTATTTTGTAAAATGTTCTATTTCCTGTCAGATTAACAAGGAAACTGGAGGAAAGACGGGAGCAGAAGAAAAGAGGAGAAGAGGAGGTAAGGAGGTCTTCAGGGAGGGATGGGGCTGCTATGAGGGTGAGCGTCTAGATCCAAGATTGAAAAACTTTATTGCCACATGTTGTCATGGACAGAAGGATGTGCGCCGTCTTTGACGTCTGCAGCGTTTTAACCGTCTTTCCCCTGAAGGAAGATCACAGAAGATCCTCAGATCTCTGATCCTCAGATCTTCTCTGATCTGCAGCGGCAGAACATAAGCGTCAGCAGATGAGGATCTTCAGATGAAGCTTAGTTTAGGGGAAGGGCGCTAAGCTCCGCCCTCAGGGTAGATGAGCGGATGCTGTTCCCGTAGCCCAGGAAGAGCATCCTGACAGACAGGAGGAGAACCGCCGCAGCTAGAGCTCCTGGGGATCGGCGTTAATCTGGTCCATGCTCAGTTAGGCCCCCCCCCCCATGAGAAGTCCAGAACAGATTGATGGTCAGAGGGGCCGTAGGCGGGAACTGGCAGCCACGCCTCTGTCAGTCTGCCCCAGGGCAGCTGTGGCTACAACAGTAGCTACCATCACCAAGAATGAATGAGGAGTGAATGAATAATGGAACAATGGAAGAACTTTGAGTGACTGGAAAAGCGCAGATAAATCTAATCCATTATTATTATTAAACGAAGGTCCGGTCCTGAAAGCGCCTGTGGTTCTGCTGTAAACAGGAGCTCCGTCTGCGTTTGTTCTGCTCCATCTCTGCAGACGGAGCTCAGGAAGGAGGTGGAGCGCAGAAAAATGGGGAAAAACATGCAAGACTTAAAGAAGAAGCAGGAGGAAGAGAAGACCAAGCGACTCCTGGAGGAGAGGAACAGGGAGAGGGCGGAGGAGAAAGCCGCCAGAGAGCGGGTCCGGCAGCAGATCGCCATGGTAACCGCCTCATTGTCTGCTTGGAAGAAATATGAAAGCAGGTTTCTACAGAGAAATCTGATGGCACGATGTGTTTGAGGTCCATCCGGGGTTTTCGCTTCTGTTATGACAACAGTTAGGAGTCAAAGGTTTTAGTCTAAAATATGTCCCATCATGCACCTGTGCTGGGACACTGTCACCATCCTTCCATAGACCCATTTTGTCATAATCCTCCTCCAACCCCCCCAGGACCGCGCTGACCGGGCTGCCCGCTACGCCAAAACCCAGGAGGAGGAACGGACTGCTAAGGAGGCGCTTCTGCTGGCCCGGCAGGAGGAGCAGGAGGCCAGGAAGGAGGCGCTGCTGCGGCAAAGGAGGTACTATGGTCCTGAGATCTGCTGGGTGGGGGCGGCAGAACCTTGCTGGTTCTGACACAAGTAGATCTACTTGTTTAGAAGTTGGACCGTTATTAAGGAACCTCACCGCAGGTGCTCTCCTGGGGAGGGGTTTGGGCCGGTCCGAGGAAACCGGCGGGTTGGTATGTCTCATGTTGATGATGTCATCATGAGGCGGCGGTCCAACCGGATTTTAGCCCTAAACCACCTTTGAAAGGTCAGAGGTTCTCCATCCTCAAGAGATTGTTCTCTGAAGGGAGGTTCTGCAGAACTTCCGCTCTGTCGTTCAGAGGCCCACAGCAGGGTGCTGCCACCACCGTGCTGGAGAACCATGTCATGATCTGATGACACAACAGCAGCTGACGGAGCCCAGTTGACCTTCAGGTTAACTCTGTGTGTGTCTGTGCGTGTGTGTGTGTGTGTGTGTGTGTCTGTGTGTCTGTTTGTGTTTATTTGTGTCTGTGCGTGTGTGTGTGTGGGATCAGTGCTGTTGCTAGGATACAGTTCCGGCTCCCGGACGGCTCCTCCTTCTCAAACCAGTTCCCGTCTCAGAGCCGGCTGCAGGAGGCGTGGGACTTTGCTGCCCAGGTGGGTTTCTTGGTTTGGTGTTCTGATCCGTCTGAGCCTGAGGGCTGAGGCGGACCGCTGTGAGGAGATGCTTCTTTGTTGCTCTGACTTCCAGAAGTTCTGCTCTGCTTGCAGGAAGTGGGCAGTCGCTATGGCAACTTCTCTCTAGCAACCGTGTTTCCTCGGCGAGAATTCACGGCTGAAGACCTGAACCAGACCCTGCTGGAGCTGGAGTTGGTGCCCAGCGCCTCCATCGTCCTCCGGCCTGTAAGTCAGAACCGGGTGGGGGGGGGGTCTGCTCCCCGGATTTCTCCTCCAAAGAAACGTTTGAATTTTTCCTGCTGCAGAGTTTCTGGAAATAGCGACGTTTTTGTAGAAGTTAGCGTCTGCGTGCACGAAACATGCTTTTCTCCCAGTCTCTCAGCACCCCCGTCCTGTCTCAGCAGTTGGGCCGACCTGCTGGCGCCGTCGTACAGTCCTCTGGGCGGGGCCTCTGGGCGGCTCTGGGAACGCTCCTTTACCCGCTGCTGGCAGTCTGGAGGTTTCTCAGCTCCTTCCTGTTCGCCACCCCAACCCCCTCTGCAGCTCCGCCCAGGGGTCCCCCCCCCCCAGAGCCCAACGCCCACAACCAACCTCAGTCTTCCTCAGACAAAGCCAAGCGGTAAGTCATGTGACAGGAAGTCAGAGGGGTGGGGGGGGGGGGCATGGAGGACATGGGTGTAAATGTCACCTAGAATTAAGACGTGAGACCTGAATGTTGACCTGACCCTGTTTGACCTGTCTAGTCACACTCTCGTGCACACTCTTGCATACACACTGTCACGTCGCGCACTCTCTCATGCACACTGTCACGTGCACACTCTTGCATGCACACTGTCACGTGCGCACTCTCTCATGTACAGTCTCTCATGCACACTGTCACGTGCGCACTCTCTCATGTACAGTCTCTCGTGCACACTGTCACGTGCACACTCCTGCATGCACACTGTCACATGTACAGTCTCTCATGCACACTGTCACGTCGCACACAGTCTCGTGCACACTGTCACGTGCACACTGTCTCATTTTTACTGTACGTCGCCTCTCAATACACACTGTATCCACGTTACACTGTCATGTGCACACTCTTGCATGCGCACTGTCACGTGCGCACTCTCTCATGTACAGTCTCTCATGCACACTGTCACGTGCACACTGTCACGTGCACACTGTCTCGTGCACACTCTTGCATGCAGACACATCACGTCTTTGCCTTTCATGTACAGTCTCTCGTTCACTCTGTCCACGCGTGCACACTGTCGTGCACACTGTCTGCGGTCTGCGCTCTCTCTGCACACTCTCGCATGCACACTGTCTCGTGCACACTCTCGCATGCACACTGTCACGTGCACACTCTCTCATGCACACTGTCTCGTGCACACTCTCGCATGCACACTGTCACATGCACACACTATCGTGCACACTGTCACGTGCACACACTGCCCATATGCGCCTCTCTGTATATACAGTCTCTAATTGCACACTGTCACGTGCACACTGTCTCGTGCACACTCTCACGTGCACACTCTCTCATGCACACTCTCGCATGCACACTGTCACGTGCACACTCTCTCATGCACACTCTCGCATGCACACTGTCACGTGCACACTGTCTCGTGCACACTCTTGCATGCACACTGTCACATACACTCGTGCACACACTCTGCGTGCACACTGTCTCATGCGTCGTGCACACTGTCCGCGACACCTCTCTCGTCCACCTCTCTCGTGCACACACTCTCGTGCACACTGTCACGTGCACACTCTCGCATGCACACTCTCGTGCACTCTAACCACCATGCCCATCTCTCTCTCAGAGAGGCAGAGAAGCGACCCAAAGACTTCAAGAAGGACGGGAACATCTGCAGACTCCGGACGCAGGAGGACAGCGAGGACGACAACAACACCTGGAACGGGAACTCCACCCAGCAGATGTAGACCCCCCCCCCAGAGATCTTGGCTGATGCTGTGGACAGGAGCTTCGTGAAGCTCACATTCTGGGGGGGTCCTGTGTAAGCTGAAGGCTGATGAAGCTTCAGCAGGAGTCTTCATCACTACAGCCTGCTCTTTATGACTGCTGACCCCCTCCCCCTGTCTAACTCTAACCCCCCAGGGGATCTGCTGAGGACTGTAGATCTGCTCATCAATAAAAGTTTTTCACAACCTTCAGCTGCTTCTTTGTCAGACTTCAGTACATGGCAGGTTCTGATCCGGAGCTCAGCTTTCGGCTCGGTTCTGACCCAGACCCTGCTGGGTTTGAACCAGAACACTTCCAAGAAGAGAACACAACTTTACCATTCAGAATTCCTTCAGTCATAAAATAAGAAAATACATTAAAGAAGAAAACGTTAAAAGTTTCTGATCCAGAGGACCACGATCCAGTCTAAGGAGCCCAGAACTTTGGTTCTGTTCGGTTCCTGAAAGGCTGAGGCTTGTGGCTTTGACCTTTGCTCTGGTTGTTTCAGCAGTTTCTGTGCAGAAGCGTCAGGTTTTCACAGCCGTCCCTCCCAGTTCCTCTTACAGTCGCTCGCTGCCGTTGCCTCACGCTTCCTGTGTGAAGGGCGGGTCTCTGCAGAGTTCAGAACCGCCGCACACAGAACAGCATCTTCCAGGTGAGTCTCTCCCATCAGAACCCCTCACACCACACTTTAGAAAGGTTCTGGAAGAGCAGAGCTCCAGCTGAAACACATGAAGTGGAGTTTGTTTTTTGGGAAAGTTACAGAGAAAAGCTGATTTCAAACTGGCGGTTCGCAGTGAGGGAGTTGCCCCCACAGGCTTCAGTTTGGGGGCCTGAAGGCTTTTATGCACCAGAATGGACGAGTGGATTCTGCTTCAAGCCGCCTGACTTTCACTGATGTTTTTAGAAACAGTTTGAATGGTTTTAGATAAATAATACAAACACAACTATTTCTTACTGTTATTCAGTGGCAGAGTGTCCTGGATCTGAAACTTGGGGACTGTTGGTTTAGCTGTGTTGCTGGGGGCCAAATGTGGTAAATTTCCACACATGTGGATCAATAATGACTACAAGGTAAGTCTTTGAAATTGGTTCCTAAATGGATCAAACCTCATGTCTGTTCCTCAGAGACCACTAGACACCTTCCAGTCTTCAGCTGAAGAAGTTCCAGGACTTGGAGAGCAGCTAACCAGAACTGCTCCACCCTCCAGAATCCATCTCACCCTGACAAAACCTGGAAGGCAAGAACCCAAACTTACATGTTCCGGACAGCAGAGTTACTGTCAGGCCACCAGGTGGCAGCATTCTGCACTTTATCCTGCATCAAAACACAGACTGCTCGAGGATGTCAGGAGGAGCTCAGCAGGTCTGAGAAGCTCTCAGGTTTCTGCAGAACTCATAGATCTGGTCCTGTCAGCAGGTCATGGGATCAGGGTTCAGGCTCCTGCTGCTCCTGCTGTTAGCTGGAGGCGGTAAGTCAACAGTCTCAGGTGTGCATCTGCAGAAGGAATGTGAAACGTTTCAGACAAGAAATGCCCGCCCATGCTTCGTAATGACCTCCATTGCCCGCCACCATGCTTGTAATGACCTCCTATTGTCTTTCGCCCTCATGCTTGTAATGACCTCCCTACACCTGCCCTCATGCTTGTAATGACCTCCTGTTGTCTACCATGCTTGTAATGACTCTGTTGCTCCGCCTCATGCTCAGTACGACCTCCTATTGCTCCGCCTCATGTTAATAACCTCCCACGTTCTCGCCATGTTGGTAATAACCTCCCATTGCTCCGCCCTCATGCTCGTAATGACCTCCCATTGCTCCGCCCTTATGTTGGTAATGACCTCCCATTGCCCCGCCCCCATGCTTGTAATGACCTCCCATTACTCCGCCCTCATGTTGGTGATAACTCCTATTGCTCCGCTGCGCTTGTACGACTCCCATTGCCCGCTCCCATGCTTAATGACCTCCCATACCGCCCTCATGTTGGTGATAACTCCTATTGTTCGCCCTAATGCTCGCACATCTCCAATTGCTCCGCCCCCATGCTTGTAATGACCTCCCATTACTCCGCCCTCATGTTGGTGATAACCTCCTATTGCTCCGCCCCCATGCTTGTAATGACCTCCAATGCCCGCCACCATGCTTGTAATGACTTCCTGTTGTTCGCCATGCTCGTAATGACCTCCCGATTGCTCCCGCCTCATGCTCGTAATGACCTCCGACGTTCGCCTCATGCTCGTAATGACCTTCCATTGCTTCTCGCCCCACATGCTCGCACGACTCCTCCGATTGTTCGCCTCCCAATGCTCGCACGACTCCCATTGCTCCGCCTCGCACTCAGAATCACCTCCACTACTCCGCCTTCATGAGGATCGTAATGACTCCCAGTGCCCGCCTCGGCGTTGGTAATAACCTCCCACAGCCCGCCTCAAGCTCGTAATGACCTCCCATTGCCCGCCTCATGCTCGGGACCTCCCCATTGCTTCTCGCCCACATGCTCGTAATGACCTCCCATCATCGCCCCTGCTCGTAACGACCTCCTACAGTGTTCATCATGTTGGGTACAACCTCCCATTGCCCTGCCCTCATGTTGGTAATAACCTCCCATTACTCTTGCCCTCATGTTGGTAATAACCCCATTGCCCTACCACATGTTCGCACGACCTCCAATTGCCCGCTTCATGCTCGTAATGACCTCCCATTGCTCCGCCTTCATGCTTGTAATGACCTCCCATTGCTTCGCCACCATGCTCGTAATGACCTCCCATTGCCCGCCTCTGGCTGCTCGTAATGACCCCATTGCCCGCCTCATGCTCGTAATCACCTCCAATTACTCCGGCCATGATCGTGAATGACCTCCCAGTGCTCCGCCTCATGTTGGTATTAACCTCCCATTGCTCCGCCCCTCGCCTGGCAATGACTCCTGCCCGCCCTCATGCTCGTAATGACCTCCCATTGCTACCATGCTCAGAATGACCTCCCACACCCTCTACCATGCTCGTACGACTCCCAGTGCTCCGCCTCATGTTGGTAATAACCTCCCATTACTTGCCTCATGCTGCAATAACCCCATTACTCTGCCCTCATGCTGGTAATAACCTCCCATTGCCCGCCCATTGCTCGTAATGACTTCCACGTCCCGCCCTCATGCTCGCACGACCTCCAATTACTCCGCTTCATGATCGTAATGACCTCCCATTGTTCGCCCTCATGTTGGTAATAACCTACCATTACTTCGCCCTCATGTTGGTAATACCTCCCATTGTTCTTCATGCTCGTAATGACCTCCATTGTTCGCTCTCATGCTCGTAATGACCTCCATTGTTCATTTCATGTTTGTAATGACCTCCCATTGCTCCGCCTTCATGCTCGTAATGACCTCCCATTACTCCGCCTCTCATGCTTGTAATGACCTCCCATTACTCCGCCCTCATGTTGGTAATGACCTCCCTTTGCTCTACCATCTTCTTAATGGTAAAACTTTTGCAGAATTTGTTGCAAATATCTTTTCCTGTAGGAGTGCAGACGCTCTTTTCACAGATGGTAAAGTTTGAGTTTTATGAGTTATGGAAATAGAGATGAGAACACACGTGAAACAGATTTACACCTTAAAAGCAACATGTCTGAATCTGCAGAATACCGCAGCTTCACCTCACACCATGGAGCTCAAAGCTCAGGAGAAGAATGCTGGTGGGGATGTGATGACCCTGATGGAGTAGAAGTTCAGAGAGTGAACAGCAGGAGCTGATCCTGATCCACCTGGTCTGTGCTGGTCTCTGCAGGGTTGTGTCAGCAGAAGGAGGTCTGCTTGAAGTCGGTGGTGAACTCGTGATGACTGCATCACAGCTGGACCGCATCATGCGTGGTGCCAGCAGTTGGTGAAGTTCATCCTCTGCAGAGACAAACACCCCTGAACACCACATGTTCACCTGCACTCAGGTGTCTGATCTACACTGATGGAGGGAGTTGGTTCCTCCAAAGAGGAGCCTGAAAGCTCTGCCTCCATTCTGGATCAGAACTCTCTCCGTCTTTGCCTCTTTCATGTAGAACTTCAGCGCTGGAGGGAAGCAGGAGAGCATCCGCTATGACACCAGAGCGCAGTTGAAAGAAAGGCTGCATGGGAGAACACATCACCCAGGGAACAGCATGGACGCCCTTGAGAATGTGCCCCTGTCTCCTTCAACCGAGCGGGGAGAACCTGTCCAGCTGAGTCCACAGAAGATCAGCCTGAAGCTGAGACCCGGTTAGTGGAGTCCGTGAACATTGAAGAACCTCTGCTGGGTTTCTGTACAGCACCAGAATCTTAGCACTGATGGATCTGTTTCAGTGTGGAATGAAATTCAATCAGCTTGTGCAAAAATCCTTTAGTGATGACAGAGGGAACGTTCTGTCCGTGGGTGATCGGCTCTGTTCATGGTTCTTGTTCTAAGTCTAGATGGGCGTGATACAGTACACCCGGTTCTGATCCTTTTTGGTTCTCTGTGCTTCCAGGACTTCCACAAACATTCCAGGTTTCCTTCAAGAGAGCTGAAGGTTATCCAGTGGATCTCTACTACCTGATGGACCTTTCTTACTCCATGAAAGACGATCTGGAAAATGTGAAAGGGTTAGGAAAAGACCTTTTTGAAGCACCGAGAAAAATCACACGATGCTCAACAGTAAGAAGATTCACTGTCTGATCTACTCTGCTGCTTTTTATTTACTCAGCCAGGAGTTGTTGAATCAGTTTCACATCAGCATCTTCTGACTGCACCAACAAGCAGCTGTGTGTTTGGATCAATATTTTACCGCTGCTCAAATATGTAAAAATGATGTTTGTCCTGTTTGAAGTTCTGACTCATTCATCTTTAAAAGTGTTGAATACCTGATGATACACATGAAGGCATTTCTGCTGTTGTTCTGTAATCAAACAAATGCACAGAAAAAGCTACATTTATTTCAATAGAGTGCACATGAAGACATATTTTTCAAACGTTTTTTTTTTTTTTTATAAATGCCCGCTTTGAGAGGAATGTCTTTTTTTTTCTACACTAACGGCCATCCTAAGATCTTTAAGAAAACTCTCCAATGTCCTAAACAAATTCACTCAGTCTTTGCTTTCAGTCACACGTCTACTTCAGGGTCTGACACCGTTTCATCAGCAGTTTTTATGTAAATTGCCAATCGTGGCGTGTTAGTACCTCGTAGGACAGCTCAAACGTCCAAAGGGACATGCTGTAAAAAAGGTTTTTTGAACGTGAGGCTTGTGAGGCTTCTATGAATTGATGTGCTGGATGCACAGATGGACGAACAGACGAAGGGATGGATGGTTGTTTACCTGTAGAGTTGTGATTGGCGTGATAGAGCTTGTTGGTTAGATCTTAGGGCTTGACCCGTATGGGTTCTGTGGGTTTTTGGGTTGTTCGGTCCGCGGCGGGTCGTAGAAAGGAGCGGCTGCATCTTAAGGGAGCTCAGGCGTGTCCTACAGTTTCTTTGAGGCTCGTACAAGCACCTCTCAACGGACGCCATGAAAATGGAACTCACCATTGTCGCGGTGCGGTGGTAAGTGTATGAAGTATTTGTAAGGATGATGGAAGTCACACACACTTATGACGTAGGGGTGATGCTGTCGTACGGCGTCCTCACACCACGCTCTAGTCGCTAGTAAGGTGTGAGTACTGACTCCTTACTACAGCACAATGCTGCATGCACGGCATGTGCACGTGATCCATAAGTGTCTAATTTCTTCATTTACTCTGTCAGGCTGCTGCAAGGAGCGTGCACGTATCAGGATTTGGGGGCGGGCTTGAAAAATGCCTGCATCTATCCTACTTCCCCTTTTGTGTTGTGTGTTCACTAAGACCTGTTGCCACAGCATGACAGTAGAAATAAATGTGCACATTTTCTCCGCAGACGGTTCACTGTGTGGTTCAATACCTGATATTTCCTGGGGTCACCTGTGGTCCTGGTAACAGGCTTGACCGTTTCTGACCCGTAGACGGCGCGTATCCACCCATTAGGACAGACTCTAAGCACAGTCAGTTTGACGAGAATCCACCAGTAGCTAGTTTGTCCAGCAAGGACCATGTTCATGTTTGTTAATTTTGGCAAATCTGGAGAGCTCAAGGCACCAAGGTCCAAAGGTCAAGATCAAAAGCTCTGACACTGAAGTCAGAAATGACTGAGCTGTTTCCTGCTGATGTTGGTGCTATTGTTGTCAAACTGTGGTATAATCTCCTTGACCTTTACTGCAGATGTTAGAGTTGGAGCATCGATGACATTAAAGTCCTGAAGATGAGGAACCAGCATGCAGAACCTCTGGCTGTCACCAATCTTCTGCTTTAAAACTCGTTATAAACTCTTGTCATTTCAGGGTTTGTGCCTTTTGTGGATAAGACGGTCCTTCCTTTCATCAACACCAACAAGGAGAAACTGCAGAGCTACAGGAGAATAAAGATGAGATTGTCAGTTGCTCTGGCTACAGAGACGTACTCAGTCTGACAAAGAGCCAGACAAGTTCAAGGCAGACGCTTTCTGCAAGCAGTGTTCCTTGGGAACCTGACTCTCCCGAGGGGAGTCTGATGCCAAGATGCAGGCTGCTGCGCGGGTAAGCACTCCTTTCACCTGAGGAACTGGTTTGTTCTAATTCAGATGGAACATTCACCTTTCTGAGAACCACAACCAATGAAGAGGTTGCTCCTTGAAGTCCTTCTGTAAACTGATGAGTTGTCAGGAGGAACACTCTTGTAGAATCTCTCCAGAAAACGCTGGTGCTCTGCACTGACATTAGATAGGTTAGCTCAAATGACAATCAGCACCCAGAAAAGCCACAAAAACTGGGGACTAACCCAGACCAATGGTAGAGATTGGTGTCAGAGCTCAGCGGTTCAATGGTATCAACATTGTGACCAAACTGATGTCGTAGACCGCTCGGTGAGCCCATCTACAGGCATGCTACTGGTGACAGGTTGTAGTGAACACTTGTACAACATGTAAGGCTGTAGCGAGTGAGATGCAGGCGTGTCATACATGCTCAGACAGTAAGGAGCCAGTACTCACACTTGATAAATGACTGAGTGTGGCGTAAGGACGGCATAACAGCATCACCCGTACGCCATAAGTGTGCAAACTTCCATTATCCTTACTATCATTTCACACAATACACTTGCAACATGCACATAGTACATTCCATTTCCAACATTGTCTGGATGTGGCCATATGAGCCTTAAGGGAATTATAAGACACACCTGCACTACTGTTGAAATGCAGCCCCTCCTCTCTACGACCCTCCAGACAACCCGAAAACCCTCAGAACCCATACCAATCAACCCCCCCTACAAGCGCATGTGACTAAGGCTTTACTAGGAAATCTCAACATCGAAGCCGAGTGTTCTAATCAAACATCTATATTGAAGGATGATTTTTGGCGGTCCGAGTAAATATAGAGAGTCAATAACAGTCTGAGGTTCTTTGATCTTTTGAAATGTTTCAGGATGTCATCGGCTGGAGGAACAGCAGCACACGCTAATTGTTCTGGCCACGGATGCTGGCTTCACATGGCTGGAGATGGAAAGTTAGCTGGGATTTTGGAGCCCAATGATGAGCGCTGCTACATGCACAACAACCTGTACAGCAAGAGCAACGACATGGTGCGTGTCAACTGTTTGTGCACTGGGAAGTAAGGAGGCATTCTTCCAGATCTGAAGAAAATCAAAGGACAGGTTTGTGAAAGCAGGAGGATGCAGCTGCACACCGTGATGGGAGAGCAGCACCTCCTCACACGGCTCAGGAGTTCGCTCCGTCTGTGAGCTAGAAAGGGTTTGGTGGACCAACAATGGGGGTGGACAGGGCGTTGTCCCTCCCTTTCCCATCACTTCTTCTTCTTCAAGAGCTGAGTAACCATTTAGACGAGGTTGACCTTCATGTCGGATGTTTTGCGGACTATCCCTCTGTGGGACAGCTAGCCAGGCAGCTGGAAAAGAACAACATCCAGCCAATCTTTGCAGTAACAAAGAACGTGGAGACTGTGTACAAAGTAGGTCACACCAACTTCTGACTTTGTTGCTTCATGTCTTTCCCGTTGATCAGTTCTACATTTGATCAGACGGATTCTTCATTCTTTGTCTTTTCCAGGAGCTCTCCAAACTGATTCCAAAGTCAGAAGTTGGAGTTCTGTCAGATGACCTCGAAATGTGGTTAAGCTGACCACGAGGCTTATGTAAGTTGTTTGTTTCGCTGCTGTTCGCTCTGTTTTTTAACATCTCACCTCCATATGGATGTATAACCACTGCAGAGGCTGACGTCTCAAGATAACCTTGACCCACTCCAACCTTCCTAAAAAAGTACAAATCCTCTACAAGCCTGTGTGCAAACATGGAGAAGGAGAGAGTCCCACTCAGGGTGTTTGTGACGAAGTGGGAGAAGGAGAAGAGGTCAGTGTGTCCCAAGTTCTTCATGGAAACGTTCATGTCTCTTTGATTCTGGAACCTCAGACAGAACTCTTGGAGAGTTTGATTCTCCATTGATCTATTGTGTTTTGGTTCATGGTGGAGCGTCTGCACCTGTGGAATATACAACATAATACATGAAAAACAATCAAAAGATGCCACTTTAACACACAGAAGCAACGGTTAAAAGTACAGGTGAATCCGCGTTTTAACTTTAGCACAAATGAGGGTCACCTGGCTCTCAGGCTGGGGGTGGAACAATGTCTGCCTCCCTGACTGAAACCCCTTTTCAGATCTCCTTTAACATCACCCTGACGGCAGACTCCTGCATGAAGAAGCAGGAATCCTTCAGCATCAAACTGCTGGGCATCAGAGATACGCTGACGGTGAACTTATCCACCAACTGTGACTGCCACTGCCAGGACACACATTCCACCTAACACTGCAACAGTACTGGCAGAGTCTCCTGTGGCATTTGCAGGTCAGGACACGGGTTCAACACAGTGCTGTCTTCAGCAGCATCTCTTTCAATGTGACCTTTAAATAACCAGGAAAGCTTTATTTTGATGACACTTCCTGTTTGAAAAGCATGTCGTCTAGAGGCAGCAGCACATCCTGCAAACTCAACAGTGTGACACACATTCTAACATTATGCACACACGCTATGATGACATTAGCAGAGTGAGAACATCTGCATCCACATGAGTCCTCCTCTAATGGGAAGATCCAGCCTTTTACAGCTTCATGATGATGGTTCAGTTTCTGCTCAACATAGCAGATGAAGAACCCCCTCCATCTGTCTTTTAGCCAGACTCCTGTAGGAGAAGCTAGAAGATGCAGACGCGGCTCTGCTGTAAACTCTGCTTGTCTTCAGCTGCAGGGACGGCCAGGGTCAGTCTTGCAGCTGTTCGTTGGAAATGAGGATGAAGAAAGTCTGATGAAGCGCTGTCAGAGGGATAACGGCACCGAGTGCGAGGGCAGAGGAGACTGTGAATGCGGCCGCTGCCGCTGCCACGCCTCAGACAGCGGAGCCAGTTTCTACGGCGACTTCTGCGAGTGTGACGATGAACACTGCCAGAAGTTCCAGAACAAACAGTGTGGAGGTAAACGTGCACTTTTGGTGGAAATCCTCTTCATGAGGTCAAACAGAACAAACGCCATTGTACCGCCTTTATCAAATGCTGAACGCCCTTCGTTATTGTCTTCATCCGGCCCACTTGATCAACATGTTTGTCTTTTGATCGGACTGCAGACTGAAGCTCAGCGGGTCCTTTTAGTGTCTCAGATGTAGGACGTCTCATTGCTTCTCTCTCCTTAGGACACGGAGAGTGCAAATGTGGAAAGTGTGAATGTGAAAAAGGTTTCCAGGGCTCTGCCTGCCAGTGCAAAGAGTCCAACGAGGACTGCCGTCCACGTGAGGTGGCCCACCTGTGGGGGAAGGACGATGTGTGCTACGGCAGAGGAGAGTGCGTCTGTGGCCAATGCAAGTGCAATGAAGGATATCAGCCTCCCTTCTGTGAGAAGTGCTGCTGCCTGGTAGATCCATATGCCAGACCCAAATGTAGGAAGTCACTTTTCAGCCTGTTGCAGCAGCTTCATGACCGATCAACGACTTTCACCTGAAGCGGTCTGGTCTTGTTTGCAGGAACTGCATCGAGTGTCTTGGGTTTCACCCGGTGATTTTGAAATGAACGCGCTAAGAACTGCGGTGAGACCTTTCACGCTGGTGGGAGTCCTTCAGTGTGTGTCGGGAAGGAGTGCCAGCAGAAGACAGCGCAGGGATGCTGATCAGTTCATGCAGCAGCAGTTTGGAGTGAATAGATACAAGGCTGAGATCCTGAGGCACAGAGGTTAGTCACAGATGAACGTCTGTCCAACCCGCAGCTGTCTGTAAGGGGTCGGATTGAACCCAGCAACCAAACAACATCCCTGACTAGCAGCAGGAGCAAAGAGGCGGCTCGTCACTTCAAAGTTAGTAGAAACCTGCACTATTTATAAAACTAAAACAAAAAATCAAGCGTAAAAATGTAGACCAAAACAGAGGAAAAGAGGTCAAAGGGGAAAAACGATCCAACAGACCACCTTCAGTCCATTAGACTGAAGTTCAGGTGTGACGGCTAACATGAGGCAGAGAAACACACTTACCTGGGCTGAACACAAACCAGGTTCACAATGATTTGAAGAAAGAAATAATCAAAAATGCAGTTTTGAGCCCAATTTTCTTTGACACCTTTGTACGTACGTCCTAATCTAATCTATCACTTGAACAACATGAAACCAAATCCCTCAGTCTGCCTGTTTCAACCTGAAAAACATTGCTCCTCCGCTCATCCCTCTCTTTTTCTGCTGCTGAAACCCTCATTCATGCCTTTATTACCTCCCGGTTAGATTATTGCAACAGCATAGTCCCATGGCACACCTCCAAATACAGTTGTTTCACACACACCAATTTAACACACATCACCCTCGCCCTTCAGAACCGCCACTGGCTCCCCATCGCTTCAGTGCATCAGATTCAAAGTTCTCTCATCACTTTCAAAGCCCTTCTTCATACCTGGCCCCACCCCACCTCACCGATCTCCTCCAGCGTCACACCCCTTCCCGCTCGTCTGATGCTAACCTTCTGTCTCTCCCCTGTCGGACCAAGCCTCATAACTGGGGAGACGGAGCCTTCTCCATTGCTGCTCCAACACTATGGAACATTCTGCCCCAACATCTCAGAGACTCCACTGACCGTCCAAATGAAAGAAAAATCACTGAAAATTCATCTTTTTAAAATAGCTTTTAATCTTTAATCTGTCTTTTTATGTTGTATTATTTTTATTTGTATAAACAAATAATACAAATAAAATTCATTATTATTTCTTATAAATGTCTTCCATCATGAGAAAATGCTACAAGTTAGAACTTGTTAGAAACACCAAAAGCATCATTTTCCCTCTCATCCACTCAGACTGATGACTTGGAGGAGTGGAGCAAGAAGAGAAGACAGGAAGTCCAGATGCTATAGATAGAAAGACAGACGGACGGACGGACGGACGGACGGACGGATGGACGGCGGGCGGGCGGCGGGCGGGTGGCGGCGGACGGACGGACGGATTTGGACGGATGATGATAGATAGATAGATAGATAGATAGATGGATAACTTTATTAATCCTAACAATCGGGAAATTTCATTTATCTGTGCAGCTAAAACGACATTCAGAAATAATCTATGTAATATAACATCAAAAATGACATTCATATTAAATAATTAAAAATTATTATTAAAATTATTATGAAAATGAGATTCAATTAAAGTAAATATTAAATAGTAAATAAATAAATACAGCTGCAAAAGTGTAAAAAACGTGTGGTCAACTGCAAAACATGTGATCAACTTGTAAAACAATTCAAATACAGAAATACTAAGTACACCAAAACAAAAACTGTTCAGAACAAAAACAATAGGCTCATATTAAATAGTAGAACAGCCTCACAGAGCCCCTGAGGACCCTGGAGTGATGATGTCAGGGCCTGTATCCTAACCTGATTCAGGGTCAGGCAGAGGGGGGTTGGAGGGTGGGTGGGTGGGGGCTGGTCTGGAGCCAGAGTCGTTGGGTCCTTGCTTCTGTTGGAAGAAGGGGAGAGTGGACCGCTTGGTGCTGAGGTGATAACAGCTGGAGCTGGGAGGAGACGGCTGAGCTGGAAAGGTGTGAAGGGGGGGCGTGTGGGTGGAGACTGGGGGCTGGAGCAGAATCAAATCTGTTGAAGAACAGGTTCAGTTCATTTATCCAGGCTTGGTCACTCAGACCTGGCGAATTCATTTCCCAGCCTCAGCGGGCCTGAGATGTGCTCAGACCTCTCCACACGCCACGGATGTTGTTTGTTAGAATAAATGTGTACATACCTTATCCCATATTTACTCAGAACCTTTGTACTGTTGTGTTATCTTATCTGATAAAGTGTGTTCATTGTTTTTCATTTTCATTGTCATCCTGGGAATGCAGTAAAACATTTGTACTAACTCGGCGGCTGTTCACCTTAAATCTGCAAGAAATAGACCTAATCTACGGCGGTGAACAAACGATCACAAGGGATGTTTAGATCAGCTTCCTGACTTTTGTAAACGGTGTGTGTGTGTTTGTGTGTGTGTGTGTGTGTGTCTGTGTGTGTGTCTGTGTGTGTCTGTGTGTGTGTGTGTGTGTGTCTGTGTGTGTGTGTGTGTGTGTGTGTGTGTGTGTGTGTGTGTGTGTGTGTGTGTGTGTGTGTGTGTGTGTGTGTCTGTGTGTGTGTGTGTGTCTGTGTCTGTGTGTGTGTGTGTCTGTGTGTGTGTGTGTGTGTGTGTGTGTGTGTGTGTGTCTGTGTGTGTGTGTGTGTGTGTGTGTGTGTGTGTGTGTCTGTGTGTGTCTGTGTGTGTGTGTGTGTGTGTGTGTGTGTGTGTGTGTGTGTGTGTGTGTGTGTGTGTGTGTGTCTGTGTGTGTGTGTGTGTGTGTGTGTGTGTGTGTGTGTCTGTGTGTGTGTGTGTCTGTGTGTGTGTGTGTGTCTGTGTGTGTGTGTGTCTGTGTGTGTGTGTGAGTGTGTGTGTGTGAGTGTGTGTGTGTGTGTGTGTGTGTCTGTGTGTGTGTGTGTCTGTGTGTGTGTGTGTGTGTGTGTGTCTGTGTGTGTGTGTGTGTGTGTCTGTGTGTGTCTGTGTGTGTGTGTGTGTGTGTGTGTCTGTGTGTGTGTGTGTGTGTGTCTTGTGTGTCTGTGTGTGTGTGTGTGTGTGTGTCTGTGTGTGTGTCTGTGTGTGTGTGTCTGTGTGTGTGTGTGTGTGTGTCTGTGTGTGTGTGTGTGTGTGTGTGTGTGTGTGTGTGTGGTGTGTGTGTGTGTGTGTGTGTGTGTGTGTGTGTGTGTGTGTGTGTGTGTGTGTGTGTGTGTGTTTGCACCCCTTACCCTTTAGAGACACATGTCCATGTTGAATGCTAGGAAACGCCCAGATTCTAATAAAGGTGGGAGCAGAGCTTTGCAAAACTCAGAGCAAACTACTGCGATGTCTGACTACAAGCTTTTACTTTGCTCTCCACATGAAAGGAATTCCTTGAGTCTTTCGGCAAACATATAGTTGAGAAATGTTGGTTTAGGTTTAGATCCAACATTGTTCTCTTCCAGGCGCTGCTCCAGCTTCTTCCTGTAGCAGACCTTGCACTTCCTGATCTTGTATTTCAGGTCCCTCTGTATTCTGGGTAGCTCCTCCTTGTCCCCAGAGAGAAAAGCCCTCGTCTTTTCTTTTAGGAGGGTCTTCAGCTCAGGAGTGACACTGCACTGATTTTGTTGGCACTGTGTTTTCCACACAAAAATTGACATAGTCCATGAGCGGACGTTTCCATAGTAACGGATGGTAAATATGGCTTGTACCTCCGTCTTCTCTCCCGGCGTTTAACTCTGCAGCCTCGTCGTTTCCTGCGTATTTCAGCTGGAATATCTGGCTTTCCAGTGAGGAGAATCTCAGCTAACAGCTGATCTCGAGTAAACTATGGCGCTGCATCCCAACGGATCCCCCAAGGCCGGTTCAAAAAGTTGAGAAAAAATAAAAAAACAAAAAGCAAAAGTAATGATGTTCCTGTCCTTTGCCGCAGAACTTCATATTAGTTGTTGCAAAATACAAAAAACACAAATAAGGTGGAAGAAAATATTAAAAACGCAAAGTAAGGAACACAAAATGGTAGAGCTGCCCAGATAAGCTGCCACACAGGCGGCGCCATGGTAACAATTTATTATTTCTTTAAAGTATTTAAGACAATACTAGCAGTGATCACGTCCCTTTAATCCTATGACAGACTGTCCGGAGCCCCCCAATGTTTCCGTCACCATCGGGGCCTCGGTTGCAGGCGTGGTTCTCGGCGGCATCGTGATGCTCGTGCTCTTCAAGTGTGTCCAGGACAAAATCGATGCAAAAGAGTGCAAGAAGTTTGATGAAGAACGGCAGACAAAGTCTGTGTGGTCCGGGGTAAGATATTCTACATCCATGTTTGTGCTTTCTGTTGTCAGGAGTTGGACTCTCAACCATGTGACATGTCAGCACAGAGGTTTGTACACAAACATACAGAGAGGACTGTAATGCAGCGTCTTCTCAATGGACGCTAAAGGCTGAGAAGTTAACGTGTCTTTGAGAGGTTCTGTGACCGGCCTCTGTCTCCAACACGCCGCGATCCTGTTTTCCAACAGTTTGGGTAAACTGTCTTCTAAGAGGAGACCAAAACTTTGGAAAAGAAACTTTCTCCTCTAAAGGAAGCCTTAAGCTGAAGCTCAGGTGGTTGTCCTTGTGGTCTGACTGAGCTCTGCTCTGTAGGACAAGACTCTGTACCTGTCACCCACCACCACAGTGAGGAACCCCATGTTTTCTGGAGAATGAGGAGCTCCTGCTGAGGTGGACCTGCGGTTCAAAGTCTGTCTGTCCAAAGCTTTGTGTTTGCTCCTCCTGTCCAGCTCCTGTCATCCCTCACACACCTGCTCATCTCCATTCAGCCCTACATGGGGAGTCTCAGGTGGGGCTTCCCAGAAACCTGTGGACATACCTAGATGGGACAAGTCGTTGAAGCCCACAGTTCTGGACTGAAACAGTGGCTGGGACGTTCTTCCCAGAAGACACCTGTTTCTGTTTGATGTGAAAATGGCTCAGAGTCTTCTTATACTGAAATGCACCGGCTGTTTTGTCCGCTGAGTTTGCTCCAATCCATGCTTGGACACCGTTACCACATCAACCAAACTGCAAACAACGTGAATATAGATCTACAATGAAACGACGCGCCCAGGAGCCCTTCTCCTTTCATGAATTAGTTCATGGTAAACCAATGGAAAGAGGCCATACTGCCTTAACACGGTTCATTTTTGGGGGCCTCATTTTTTCATTATGTTCTCCGTCCTGACTGGCTGTTGACCTTGTCAATCAATCTCCTCCGTGCTGTGTCTCCTGTACAGAATGTATCTTTTTGTAACATGTACATCTTCGAGTGTCCTTCTGTGATCCTGGACTTACTGTCTGTGTTCTGGCTGAAGATGGACAGTGATGCTAGCTAACGCCAAATAATGAGCACGTGGAATAAAGTGGTGCATGTGTGTCAGTCTCTGTTTCTGTAGCAGACTGTCTTTGCTCAGCGATCAACAGAGGAGGACTTTGATGAAGAAATTTGCCATTTCTGTTTGCAGCAGCCTTTGGAAACACTGAGTATGAAGTTAGTCATTGGTTCCAGAGTGGGTGGAGTTCAGAAGGTTCTGCAATGTCAGATGACTGTAGAACAGCTCAAAGGTGTTGGTCAAGAAGAAGTGATCCTCTTTCTCCAACATCTACCATTGAAATGAATACAGTAAACCCTTGTTTTTCGCGGGGGTTACGTTCCAAAAAGAACCCGTGATAGGCAAAATCCGTGAAGTAGAAACCTCTATTTTTTTAACAATTATTATACAAATAAAAACTCTATAATACATTGAAAAGAAAGAACAAACCATTTTACAGGCTAAAGCATTTGTTTCACAAATAAAAGTACTTTAGAAAAGTTTTCTTTTCAACAAATAACTTCTGTTCTGTACTGTCAAATAATAATTGTAATCATCAATGTGAACAGAAGGCTTCAAATCGCGGAGATTAGCCCCGCCCACCGCGACCCGAGTAATTGGATTTAACGGGAGAAAATTTAAAATGATTATAAAAAAAAATACAAAGTACGGTCAGACAAATAGTGACTCAGGTGTATTTCACTGCTGTTCAGACTGAGCCGCTGCATCCTGACTCCGCTCTGCAGTGTTTTCTCCCTTTGAAGCCCGCGGTGCAGCTGTGTTTGTTCAGGAGAAGAACACAGTGATTGACAGTTGTTGTCGCTCTTTTTTCTATGGGTTTTAGAGAAACTCAAAATTGCAGGATAATTTGCACGTACGTGTTGTAAATTTGCCACGCTGATTTACGCACGTGTACATATTAAACTGCAACGTTATTGACCCACAGGTAGAGAAGAAGCGGAGTGACTTTTTAGCCAATCAGAATGCAGAACACAATGCACGATGCAAATCCGTGAAGTAGCGAAACCGTGAAAAGTAAACCGCGTTATAGCGAGGGATCACTGTACTGGGTTTGGTTCTTAAAACTTAGAGGCTCTGTTCTCAAGTCAGCCGCTGCACCCCCACTGTACAAGTAGCCCCATAATACGTTTTCTGTTGGTGTTCAGTTTTCTAGAGGGTCTGCTGTGATGCTCTTACCACTGAAAGGAGATGTTCTATTCAGAACATCCAGTTTATTAGAAGGAGTTCACTAGAAATGATGGATTTAAACTGGAAACCATCAGTTAGGTCTCCAATCCAACACACACACGACTAATACTGGAAAAAGCTCACCCGGAAATGACGTCACAGGAAACTGGATTTCCACCCAAGTGAAGGGATTCACCTGGGTCTGTCATAGAACAATAGAGATAAATCGCTTGTCAGAGCTCAGTAGAACCACATGTTCCTGTTTCTCTCAGCTCTGATGATTTTCTTAAATTTTTCCATAGTAAAATCTCAAATATTAGACATAAGTTAAATCAAGTTATTCCTACAATCAGCCCAGAACAGGCTGAAGTGGTAGAAATGGAGGCATCCATAGAAACTTCTGTAAGATTGGACTGCTTTACTGCTGTGGATCAAGCGGAAATAACATCAATTATTACGTCCTCCAAATCCTCAACGTGTCTGTTAGACCCAATTCCCACTAGACTTTTTAAAGAAACTTTTCCCCTAATCAATGATCCCATATTAACAATGATAAATGCCTCTCTGGAAACGGGTTACGTGCCACAGTCTTTTAAATATGCAGTTGTTAAACCTCTTCTGAAAAAGCCCAGTTTGGATCCTAGCGTGTTGGCCAACTATAGACCGATATCAAACCTGCCCTTTATTTCTAAAATCCTAGAAAGAGTTGTAGTTAAGCAGCTTTACTGCCACCTACAGGACAACTGCCTCTTTGAAGACTTTCAGTCGGGGTTTAGACCCCACCACAGTACGGAAACTGCACTAGTTAGAGTCTCTAATGACTTGTTATTGGCCTCAGAAAAGGGTCTACTTTCTATTCTTGTCCTGTTGGACCTCAGTGCAGCCTTTGACACTATCGACCACAGTATTTTACTCCATAGACTAGAGCAGGACATAGGGATCAGAGGATCTGCTCTCCAGTGGTTTAAATCCTATCTGTCCCATAGGTATCAGTTCGTTAATGTAAATGGCCATTCCTCTCAGTGCACTCGAGTCAACTATGGAGTCCCACAGGGCTCAGTCTTGGGACCGATCCTGTTTACGCTTTATATGCTACCCCTAGGAAACATAATCAGGAAACACAGCATTCATTTTCATTGTTATGCCGACGATACGCAGTTGTATTTATCCATGAAGCCTGACCAGAATGACCAGATAGAGAAACTGAACGCCTGCATCAGTGACATCAAGACCTGGATGACAATTAATGACCTCCTCTTGAACCCAGAAAATATTATACTTGGACCTAAAAACCTCAGAGATGCTCTGTCTGCTCAGATAGTCTCCCTGGATGGCATAAGTATAGCCCCCAATTCCACAGTTAGAAACCTTGGGGTTTTATTTGACCAGGATTTATCATTTAAGGCTCACATATCTCAGGCGTGTAGAACTGCCTTTTTCCATCTGCGGAATATTGCTAAGATCAGAAATCTACTTTCTAAGAGTGATGCTGAAAAACTCATCCATGCATTTGTTACGTGGAGGCTGGATTACTGTAACTCCTTGTTAGCTGCGTGTCCTAAGAGTTCCTTAAGAAGTCTCCAGCTTGTTCAGAACGCAGCAGCTAGATTGTTAGCTGGAACTAGCAGAAGAGATCACATCACTCCTGTGTTAGTTTCACTTCACTGGATCCCAGTTGATTCCAGAATCAAGTTCAAGATCCTCCTGTTAACCTAGAAGGCCTTCCATGGAATGGCCCCGTCCTATATTAAGGACCTCATAGTCCCTTACCATCCAATCAGAACACTTCGCTCGCAAAATGCAGGACTGCTTGTGGTTCCTAGAATTAGTCAAAGTACGGTTGGAGGTAGAGCGTTTAGCCACCAAGCCCCTGTCTTATGGAATAAACTCCCAGCTCATGGAAGAGAGGCCGACTCAGTTTCTACATTCAAAGTTAGACTGAAAACATTCCTCTTTGGACAGGCTTATTGTCAGACTAGTTAGTATTCAGAGATTATTTAACTAAATGTTAAGTTGTTTAAATTAAACTTAATAACTATTTCTTTTAAAAGGCTGCTAGAAGTTGAAGCTGGGGTAACTATGGTGCACTGGGGTTCTGTCTTCTTTTCTTTTCTACTTCTACCCTTCCTCTCCTCTATTCTTGATCATTATACATCATTTCAGTCAGACAACTCTTGCAGTAAGAAATATTTATTTGACATTTTCCACATTCTTTAAGTTGGCATTCACATATTTTCGTTTGGCATAAGGCTCCGTTCAATTCCATGAGAAATTTCCATAAAACTTTCGGGTAACAAAAACCCCCCCTTTACGGAGCCCACAGGTGGAAGCCGGGGAGGAAGGTGGGGCGAAGAATGAGTGCTGAAGGTAAGAAAGAATGAACAACTGCGCACCTGGCTTAAATAGGACGCTGAGCAGGTGAGTTAATTGACTGAACCGCCCTAGGGTATTTACCTGAAAAACACTGCTGCGAGTATCTGCCCGAAATACGATAAATCGTCATTTAGTTCTCCATGCCTCTGTTTGCTGCAGTGATTCATGTATTGTCCCTCTTTCCCCTCCTGGGGAGTGGGAGTGCTTCCAGACTCCAGTTGGTTCATCCGTGCTCCAGTTCCTGACCGACTACCTCGTCTCTGCTCCTCCTGGCTGTGGATCCTGTCTCCGGCTCGACTTGCCCCTGACTGTCCCCCCAACCACAACTGGATGAAGCTCGTCTGCTGGACTTTATATATGTAGTCGTAGATTTAGATAAGTTAATTCTTCTCTAAGAGTTCTGGTAAATCGCCTGTCCGTCCTGGGGGAGGATCCCTCCTTCATGTGGACACCCCTGAGGTTTCTTAGGTTTTCCTTACCGCGAAGGGGGGTCTAAGGGCAGGGATGCCAGTATAGCTTAGTCAGTTTGTTAGTTCATTTTAGTATTTTCCTATTGAACTCTTTGTATTCGTGATCCTTTTGAGTTCATGTTTTACTTCGAAGCCCATCAAGACGACTGTTGTTGTGATTTTGGGCTACAAATAAAATTGAATTGGATTGATGTTCCAGAGTTCCTGTCTGTGTGCGTCTCTTCCAGAACCTCAACCATCTCAGCAGATGCACATCCGTGTCATATGTCATATATTCATGAAGTACTTGTTTTTTTGGCCTTCGTCGGTCATGTTGACCATGGATGAAGTATCCTAGCTCTCGTCTTGGTTTGTGTCAGCCGGGCTAGTAGCGCTAGCGAGGCTGGAGTGTCCTCTCCAGGGTTGTGAGAGTGGCCGGAATCTAGCCATATGGAGGCTGCTACAGTTTGGCATTGGTGCCGTCTCAGGAGTTGTTGGAGCAAGGCTGCAAGCAGCGTTGAAACTGCCTTAGGGATTCCAACTCCAGTATTTTCCTCTAGGATAAGTCCTGAAACCTTTTTCCTTGGAGGAATATAGCTGCAAGGCAGCGGAGGTTTTCACAGCACCTGGTTTTCCCTCAAACAGCGACAAAAAAATCCCCCAGTGGCAGGATCAGGAAGAAGGATGAGGAGTTGCAGGGGTCAGGGGATGGGAGTACTAACAAGGTCCGACCCTGCTTAGCTTTGGAGATCAGGCATGTTCAGGGTGGTATGACTGCTAAGAAGTACTGCAACAAACATATTTACATATTTTAAAGACCCTCTCCCAAATTGTGTGTTTTGTGTTTTAACGTGATCTTGTAGCATCTGAGTATTTCTTTATTCAAATTATTGTGACTCAGGAGCAGATGAAAAAAATGCCGTTTGAAAAAGCTTGTAGCTGTTACGTAAGAGCTACAGCTGGCCTGCCACAAGTCCCTTTTTGATCGTCCACCTGCAGACACACAGATCCATGAACGTCTTTGTTTTCCTGGTCTGAGCTGGAATCTGGATCAGAACTGGACGGATGGATGGATCTGATATATGCACCGCTAATGTTAGGGTGTGAGAGCTGTAAGCTAGCAGGAGAGAGTGTAAACCAATGAGTTCTATCCCTAGAGGAGACATCACGTGGTTCCTCATGAGAGGAGAGCAGCCCCATCTTGGTGAGGTCAAGTCACTGCTGCAGTGCATGCACGTGAAGACATTTTTTGCATAATGCCAGTTCATTGTGCGCGTTTCAACTGCCAAAATTGGAGAAATGAGTCCACGAAAGAAGAAGGAAAAAATTCACAGGTAGGTACTATCATTGTTTTCTTTTAATGCTGCAGGGGCTTCATTAATAGAACACATGTTAACATGTATGATACTGCAGGGCTATTATCCACATGCTGCTGCATGACGTCTAATGTGCTGTTGACATAAATGTACATTTTATAGTGTTAAACCTGCATAAAGTATACTAGGACTAGGCTATTATAGTAATCTAGATTTATACATTTCTGACTCAGTGAACTTTTCTTGCAGGTTTCCAATGGATTCAGACTTAAGGAAAAAGTGGACCTTAGCAATAAAAAGAGCTAACCCAGATGGATCACTGTGGTTACCAACTAGCAATACAGTGTCAGGATCCTGTTGCGGACACAAACGCAGGAATGCAGAAGCAAAGGCCTTTAATTCTGCACTGCACTGCACTGCACTGCACTGCACTGCACTGCACTGCACTGCNNNNACTGAACTGAACTGAACTGAACTGAACTGAACTGAACTGAACTGAACTGAATGATACTCAAGGTTGAGGTTACAGTAGACTTGAGAGGCAAACAAAGCAATCTCATAAAGAGTGGAGGGAACACACATTAAATACACAGGAGGACTGATGACTAAGTGAACACAGGTGTAGCAAATAAGATGCCAGGTGGAAGGAAAAGTAACTGCAATGAAGAAAACCCAGGAAAAAATGAGCTGGAAACAGGTTAAACTGAACACAATTACACACCCCACCCCAAAAACCCCACAGCACCCCCTCCTCAAAGGGCGCCTCTGGGCGCACTGCTAGGCTTGTCGGGGTGACGACGATGAAACGCACTAATGAGAGCTGGATCCAAGATCCAGGAGGCCGGCACCCAGGACCTCTCCTCAGGACCGCAACCCTTCCAGTCAACCAGATATTGAAGACCTCTGCCCCGCCGCCTGGCATCCAGCAGGCATCGAACTGTATAGGCTGGATGACCATCTATGATGCAAGGGGGGGAGGTGGAACAGAGGTAGGCTGTAGAGAGCTGACCACATGGGGCTTGATTTGGGAGACGTGAAAAACAGGGTGGATGCGTAGGGACCTGGGAAGCCGAAGCTTGACTGCCACTGGGTTAACAACCTTCACCACCTCGGATGGGCCAATATACCTTGGGGACAACTTCTTTCATTTGGTGTGAAGCTTTATGTTAGCAGTGGACAGCATGACCGACTGACCAGGTGTATACTTTGGCGCTGGTATGCGATGATGATCAGCCAGCCGCTTATTTGCTGCAGACGAGCGGAGCAGAGCAGCCCGGGCCTCCCTCCAGATGCGCCTGCAGCGGCGATAGAGGTGCTGGACTGAGGGTACGGCCACCTCCTTCTCCCACTCTGGGAATAGTGGAGGCTGATAGCCCAGAGAACACTTGAAGGGGGATAAACCAGAAGCAGATGAGGTAAGAGAATTGTGTGCGTACTCTACCCAGGGCAGCAGGAAACTCCAGGACGACTGGCGGCGGGAGCAGACGCAACGTAGGGCAGCCTCCAGGTCTTGGTTGGTCCACTCAGCCTGGCCATTGGTTTGGGGGTGAAAGCCAGAGGACAGGCTGGCTGTAGCCCAAAAAACTGCACAGAAGGCCTTCCAAACATGCGAAATAAACTGAGGGCCCCGATCTGACACAATGTCCACAGGAATGTCGTGCAGCCTGAACACGTGGTTGAGGATTAACTTGGCGGTCTCTGCAGCAGAGGGTAGTTTGGTTAATGCCACAAAATGGGCCGCCTTGGAGAAGCGGTCCACAACAGTCATGATTACTGTCTTACCAGCAGAGGGGGGTAACCCGGTTACAAAGTCCAAACAAATGTGAGACCACGGACGAGTTGGAACAGAAAAGGGGTGCAGTTGTCCACCTTGTGGTCTGTGACTGGCCTTGTTTTGAGAACAGATGTGGCAACCAGAAACAAAGTCCTGTGTGTCATACTGACATACTGGGTAGCCAGCACCTTGTTCTCCTCCGTGGTCTGCTGGGGAAGCAGCATTGCAGTCAGTGACACCAACAGACTGAACAAGCTGATCAGGAAGGCGGGTTCTGTCATTGGCTGCAAACAGGAAACCTTTGAAGCAGTGATGGAGAGGAGGTCACTGAACAAGCTCTTATCCATCATGGACAACCCAGAGCATCCTCTCCACCCTGTTCTGGACAAACAGCGGAGCTCCTTCTCTAGAAGGCTCAGACAGCTCCGCTCCAAAACTGCCCGGTACCAGAAATCCTTCCTGCCAAATACTATAACCCTGTTCAATAATTCACAATGCAGAAGATAACCTTGCACATTTTTTTTTTCTCTTTTCGTTATTTTGCACATTTCTTTTGCACATCTCTTTAACTGCACTGTTTTGTAAATAGCTCTTTAAATTATACCACATTTTTCCTTGTTCTTTTTTATTTTTATTTATATTATTCTTACTCTTTTTTTCCTGTCAGTTGTTATGGTAACAAACAAATTTCCCACGTGTGGGATCAATAAAGTATTTCTGATTCTGATTCTGATACTGGGCCACCAGAATCTGCGACGCAGGAACGACACTGTCCTCCGTACACCTGGGTGGCAGGTGAGTCTGGAAGAATGAGCCCACTGGAGGGTCTGCCTCCTCAAGGCACTGGGAACAAACAATCGATCAGGAGGACCCCCACCTGGATCCGGCTCCTGAGAATGTGCTGCTCTAATGTCCCTCTCCAGCTGCCAGCAGAGTGCACCCAGGACACAGGAAGGGGGAATAATGGTCTCGGGGGGGTTTCTCTACCTCCACAGAATCCTGTTGCCGTGACAGTGCATCCGGCTTTGCATTCTTGGAGCCAGGACAGTAAGAAACAACAAAATCAAACCGCCAAAAAAACAAAGACCACCGTGCCTGCCTTGAATTCAGCCGCTTAGCGGTCCGAAGGTATGAAAGATTTTTATGATCTGTCCAGACCACAAAACGCAGATTTGACCCTGTCAACAAGTGTCTCCATTCCTCTAAAGCTAATTGAATAGCCAGCAGCTCTTTGTCACCCACGTCATAATTACGCTCCGCCGGGGTAAGCCGGCGAGAAAAGAAAGCGCAAGGGCGCAACTTGCTATCACCCCACCCCCTCTGAGATAACACAGCCCCTACCCCAGAGTCAGAAGCATCAACCTCCACAATGAACTGGCTGGAAGGGTCAGGTTGAGCCAAGACAGGTGCTGAGGTGAAGAGCTGTTTTAAGCGGTCAAAAGCTGAGTTAGCTGCCTCAGTCCAGTGGAAGGGGGAGGAGGTGGAGGTCAGACCCGTAAGGGGTGCAGCTACAGAACTGAAATTTCGGATGAAGCGACGAAGGAAGTTAGCAAAACCTAAAAAATGCTGGAGCTGCTTACGGTTGGTAGGGACGGGCCAATTAGCTACTGCGCTAACCTTAGCCGGATCTGGCCTCACCTCGCCACCTGAAATCACAAAGCCCAGAAAAGAAACAGAGGCAGAATGAAACTGGCATTTTTCTGCCTTGACATACAGCTTGTTTTCTAGCAGCCGCTGGAGAACCAGACAAACACGCCGCCTGTGTTCATATAGTCTCTGGAAAAAATCAATATATCATCCAAATAGACAAAAACAAAGCGATGAAGGAAGTCCCGTAAAACATCATTGATCAAACCCTAGAACACAGCGGGGGAGTTAGAGAGGCCAAAGGGCATGACCAGGTACTCTAAATGTCCGAGTGGCGTGCTAAAGGCGGTCTTCCACTCGTCCCCAGCCTGCATGCGAACCAGGTGATAGGCATTACGCAATTCCAGCTTAGTGAACATGCGGGCCTCCTGTGGAACCTGAAAAGCCGAATCCATGAGGGGAAGTGGGTACCTGTTCTTGACCATGATCTCGTTAAGCCCGCGGTAGTCTATACACGGTCGAAGAGAACCGTCCTTCTTACCCACAAAAAAGAACCCGGCACTCACAGGAGATGAGGAGGGTCTGCTTAAGCCTGAGCTCAGAGACTCTGAGATGTACAGTTCCATAGCCTCCCTCTCTGGTTGGGACAGGCTGAATAATTGGCTCTTTGGAAGGGTAGCACCTGGTTGCAGCTCGATTGCGCAATCGTACGGCCTGTGTGGCGGCAAGGAGAGGGCTTTGGACTTTGAGAATACCTCAGCCAGGTCGTGGTACTCTTGCGGAACATTGGAGAGGTCAGGTGAGGACGGCTGCCCGTCTGGGGCGACCGGGTCAGCCTCAGGAGACTGAGCTGAGCGCAAGCAGGAGGCATGACAGTAATCACTCCAACTGGTAACCCGGCTGGAACACCAATCAATAGTGGGGTTATGAATCCGCAACCAAGGAAAACCCAAAACCACTGGATTATGGGGGGAAGAAAACAGTAAGAACCGAGTAGCTCATGATGGTTACCAGACACGATTACGTGAACTGGCTCAGTTACTTCAGTGGCGGTGGCAACAGTGAGTCCATTTAAAGAAACAACTCGAAGAGGACGTGGTAATGATTCAATTTTAAGACCTGCCTGCCTTAGCCAGCTCGATATTAATGAGGTTCTGTTCTGCTCCAGAATCAACCAAAGCCCGCACAGATTTCTCCCCTCCCTCGAACAAAACCCGGACCTCTAAGAAGCAGGAAGCAGATTTAGGAATGGTGGGCGTTTGACCACCGCTCGTCAGTAACCCTGACGAGCGATGGCATTTGGGCAGTCAGAAATGACCCCACCGACCGCAGTATAGGCACTCAGACAGGCGACCACCACCCAGCTGCATAGGCTCCTCCGCCGCCGACTGGAGTACCGGGCGTTCTGCAAGTACAGGAGGAGGGACAAGTGAGTGGAGGCTCCTGTGGTCATTGGAGTCCTCTCTGGAGAGCCTCCAGGGAGAAGGGCAAATCCAGGGTAGCTAGGTGATCCTTTAGCTCCTCCGAAAAACCCTCCAGGTAAGCGTTGTTGAGCGCAGCTGGTTTCCAGCCGCTCTCTGCAGCGAGGGTCCGGAATTCAATGGCATAGTCTGGCAACCGCCGGTTCCATTGTCTCAACCGCATGAGAGCTCGGGCCGCCTCCCTCCCGGGTCTTGTGTGCTGGAAAACCTGGGTAAACGCCTCGAGGAAAGCCGGAAGGGAAGCGCAGACGTGGGACCCTCTCGGCCATTCAGCGGTGGCCCACGCAGCTGCTCTGCTGGTGAGGTGGGAGATCACAAAGGCCACCCTGGATCGATCAGATGGGTAATTGGCAGTCTGCAATTCAAGATGGAGTTCACACTGAGTTATGAATGCTCGACAGTCTCCAGAAAACCTCTCAGGTCGGGCTAATAGAACGGCAGGGGCCGGTGACGTCAGATCCAGAGTGGGGTGAGGAGGGTGCGGCGGGGAGCCCGGCGGAGGACGCTGAACCCGCTCTGCCAGCTGCTCGATCCGTTCCCCAAACGCTACATCTCCATCAAGCCTCGGTGAAGAGCGTGCATCTGCTCCTCCTGTTGACGGATTAACCGCTCTTGACTGGTAAGAACTGAGCGTGCCTGGTCTGCATCTGCTGTGTCCATGTTGACGCGATTGAATGTCAGGCAGTAGCCGTTCTAGGCACGGGCCGTCCGGGCGGTGGCCTGGGGTGGAAAACTGAAGGGGGGCGGCACCGGCGGCTCAGCCCTTGTAAAATATTATATGCACCACTATTGGTTTACTTATGTCACAGTTTGTGAGTTTGTTAGCCTGAACCTGGCCGCGCCGCCGCCCTCGCCCCGCAGCTGCGCGCTCTCCTGTTTTTGAGAAGTAGACACAAATGTGTGTGAAGAAGGAGAAGGGAGGGGGCGCGGGGTGAGCACGGAGCGCCGCCGCGTTTGCGCATGCGCAAAACCTGGCTGGCTCATCTTTCAGGGGAGGCGACGGTCGCGGGCTTGATGAAAAAAAGTAATGTAGCGAATCAGCGCCCCTGGCTGTAGCTGCACGCGCTCCTGCTGGAAATGTGTGAAGGGGGGGCTGCGGGGAATTCAGTTCAATTGTGGGACGCTTCCAAATTAAGTGGCTAGGTGGGGACAAGGGCGGGGGTTTGAATCTACTTTATAAAACCTTTTTATAAGTCAGTCATAAGGTGACATTCTATAACCTACATTTTAATAAAGGTATAGAAATTATATTTTGCTTTTTTGGGTTAATTTTGTGTGAAATGCCCATATGAAAAAATGGCAACACAAAACAATGCTGTCACTAAGGTGACAGTTGGTTCAGTCGACGGACTTGATGCCTTCTTCGTGACGTGAGGACATTTATGCCAAACAAACGCCAAAAACATCTAAAATATGGAGAAAAAAAGGTCAAAGCCATCTGGTGCCCAATTTAGAAAGAAAAGAAGAAGAGGAGAAAAGAGATAAAGAAAAGGGGAAGTCCTCACAGCTTGATGCATGTTTTTTCTAAATTCTAATGCTAACTGCCCTACAACAACGTTGCCGATGAAAACTTTATTTTGGTCGATGACCAACACTGAAGTAGGCCCAAATGTTGCAAATAGCGTCATTTTTTATTTTTTTTTTAGATTTTATTCTTAAAAATTTGCTGTGCCTTAACTTGTAACATTAGTAATGATTCATGTGTCTGTCTGCTCTGCTGTAACACAAAGGTTTTGTTGTGTTTTGCTGTTGTATACTAGTTCATAATGTTAAAAAAGCTGTGATGTTACACAGCATGCTGCTGCTGCTGCCATAAGATGCTAATGGGGCAAATAATTTGAGATTGGTCATTAATTTAATAATCATTTGTGGCAGCCTAAACGTTTTACCAATGTGTTTTTGACATTTAACTGGGGATTTAGGGGTTAATTTTGAGCCTGCATATGAAGTTTATTTTTTATTTGTTTTACAAATGTTGGGTTATATTTTTAGCCAATAGAATTTCCATAAATCTGTAGGTAGTTTTAAAAGTGAATATTTACCATTTACTGCAACTCTATGGGGACAAAACATAATGTAACAGGTCATAACTAAAAATGTGCCAATCAAAGGATTGAAGATGGAAAACATGAGCTAATTTTTCTTCTCTGAAGTAGAGGTCGAGATAGAACATGATAATTTAAATTTCCAATTCATAAATGTTTTTATAAGGCCCATATTGTAGTCTATGGCCTTTTGAAGTCAGTATCAAATGCAATTTCAGGGGCACTTCTAAGATATTTTGGATCGTCTACCACTGCTCAAGATGAGGCATCTACCTCCCTGCCAGCTATCTCATCAGCCACAGTCACAGCCCCCCCCCCCTCAGGATGAGCTACCATCATGATTCAATATTTTCTTAGCTAACTGTATTTATATTATAATGCTGTTCGGAATTCTGACATCTTTTGTATCCACTTCATAATTTCAATGACAATAAAACATGTCAGTTGACAAAGACAAACAAAGTTCTGTTGTGACTGGGGGGGGGGGGGGGCGCCTGGGGAGGGTCTCGTCCGGGGAGTAATTCAGGGTAGAACCGCCACTGATGTCAGGATCCTGTTGCGGACACAAACGCAGGATGCAGGAATGCAGAAGCAAAGGTCTTTAATTCTGCACTAAGCTGAATGATACTCAAGGCTTGAGGTTACAGTAGACTGGAGAGGAAAACAAATTGTATAATTGTAATATATGTTCATATACTGTATGGAAGAAAAAAACATTTCTGTTTGTGTTTATAACGGTTCTTGAGCGTGAACGTTTTCTTTATATTCTCTTTTTTTATTATGTGTGTTTTTTCTTTTGTTTTGTAATAAATATATATATTCAAAATAAACTCCATTTCATTCCAAAAGAATCTCATAAAGAGTGGAAGAAACACACAGATTAAATACACAGGAGCACTGATGACATAAGTGAACACAGGTGTAGCCAATAAGATGCCAGGTGGATGAAAAGTAACTGCAAAGAAGAAAACCCAGGAAACAATGAGCTGGAAACAGGATAAACTGAACACAATTACACTGCCCCCCCCCCCAAATACCCCACATACAGTCTGGATATGTTCAAAACATTTAGTGGAAACAGATTTTGCTAAGAAGAACCAGAGGAACCAGAGGAACCAGAGGAACCAGACCATCTGTGTTACACAAACTGATCACTAACATGAATCAGTTAATCTATTGTTGACTTATTACTGATTTGTTGTTATAATTTATTATTATTACTATTATTGACTAAGTATTGATTTTTATTATCATTACTTATTATTGATTCATTAGTAATATTATTATTGACTTATTGTTGGGCTTTTCTAAATAATTTAAATTACATGACAAAAAGGTCTAAAACTTCTACATTTAAAAAAAAAGGTAAAATTCTTAGTAATAATATTTTTCATTTTTCATTAAAGTATAACTATATAAAAGCTAGATGCCACCAAAGGCTATAGAAATCACTGTCATGTGGGCGTCGTCGACCTCACCAAGATGGCGTCGCGCTCCGCCACCGTCGGCCAGGCTTCCCAAACGGGCGTGTCTCCTCTAGCGACAGCACTCATTGGTGAAATGATGAGGGCGGGCTTACAAACAGTCCCGCCCACAACTCAACGCAAATTTCTAATGAACTGCCACTCTGCAGAAACTATGTCCTAGGTAACGAAGTTGGGTTTTTTTCTGGCTCAAAACGGCATAATCACCATTAAAAGACCACTGGAAACCCTTTGAAGACAGATCAGAACATGATCAGAGTGGAACCTTAATGTCTTCTAGGGTTCTTCTTGTGGATCTTTGAAAGATTTTTGAATGAAATAAAAATAAATTACCTAGATTTCCACATCAGATGTGCAGCCTCATCTGAAACGTTCTGCCACACAGTGCTGATAAAATTAGCTCTTTCTGGGTGTGAGGGCGGAGGGTGGAGGGCAGGGGGCGGAGCCTCACCCATCAGACAGAGATCGGAGCAACAGCCAGACAGACAGTCAGCGCTCAGAGCGACATCTGCCTCTTCCTGGTAAGTCTCTAATTCACCTCTGCTGTTCCTCCTTCAAACATGAAGAAGCTGCCCCCCCCATGTCTAAAGGGGGCATTGGCATGAAGTTTGTTTCTCTGAAAATGTCTGCTGCTGTCAGAATTCATCGTCCTGTTTGAGCCGCTCCCGTTCCTGTTCATCTTCTTGTTCTCTGTGGTGCCGCAGAGAACAATGATCTGCGTTCGCCATTGCAGTCTTAATGTCCGGGTTTCTTCATGTTTCCTTCCGTCAGCAGTGACTGTAGGCTCTTCATGAGAACTGATGCTGCACTCATTCTATCAGAAAGTCTTCTTGGAGACATTAAAGTTCACACGTCTCTCCAAATGCCTGTACTTTACATTTAAAGAAGGTTGTTCTACAAGTGAAAGTTTTGACTCCATAAATGGAGCTTTGTTACTTCATGGTTTCAGGAAGAACAAGAACCAGGAAACTGATAAGCTGAGATGACGGCGAGGAAGGAACCATTTCTGTTCATGACTGAGACCAAAGTGGTGTTAACATCCAGCAGCCTTCAGAAATGTAATCTGTTCTCCTCACAGAAAGATTTTATTCTTGTTCAGATCAGACAAAATGTTTGTATTGGGGGGGGTTAACATTAGGAACACTTTAGGGTTTGGGGGAGAACCTAGCTTCCGAATAAGAGCCCCTCATTACTCGAAATTAAAAAAGGAAAAACATTTAAAACCGATGAGAATTGTGGAGAAGCTTTTACTCTAGAGAATCACCAGAAGAGACGTTTCCAACACCACTGGACTCCAGCAGAGCACTTACAGGTCAAACAGCAGGAAAGTGATAGACAGGAGGAAGTTCAGAGAGAGGAAGCAGCTGTCTGTCATCCAGAGATGGCCGCTCTGAGAGGCTCAAAGGAGCTCAGGGGGGGATTCAGCTAACAGCATCTCAGACGGGGTCTGGCACCTCTTCAATGGTCATTAAAGAACAGAAGGCCAAAGCAGAGGACTGAGACTGCAGGTTCAGGTGTGTTACCGTCTCTCTGAGGTGTAGGTAAGACCAGGAATGACATTTCCACGGCTGGGTGCAGACTTGTTCTTGGATTAGTTTACATCCAATCAGATGAAACCAGAGCCGATGGGTGTGTCTGTGGTCCAAATGCAAACAGCACACCTCTCAGTATGAAGCTGCTACGAAAGACACAAATACAGGCCTTTACACACCAACGCACACTTTCACAAATGAAGTGCAAAAGGTATTCAGCAATAAAAAGTATATTCAAGGAGCAACAGGAAGCTCTACTGTCATGTCTAGGCTGCTTGACTGCTAGTGTGCCACAAACAATGACATGGATAACCAGACAGCTTAACCACAAACACATTTCCTGTTAGCAAACAGCTTCAGTGGTTAAAAAGCATCTTAGCTAAACTGGCAAACGGAAAGAACACGAGGATGGAATTTCTCACCAAAGCGTATTTTAAACTTACATTTCATGAATGATGCAGATTGTAAGCTAGTGGGGGGTCTCATTTGTCCAGATGTTGATGTCTTGGTATCTGTTCTAACATTCGCCAGTATGGGAAGATGAAGATCTATCAGACGATCAGCTTTTTATGCTAGCATCAACATCTCTCGCTTCAGTCATGCACAGAGGGTGGATGGACCCCCACGTTCAGGTACAGAGTCCGGTTCAGGTTGACTATCCTTCCAACAGATGTTTGGAAATACGACTAAATGTTTTAACATGACTTTGGTAAATATGAAGCTGCTCCGCTTGATGGGCTGTTGGGTGGGTTTTGTAGTCAGGAGCCTGGCGGATTGATTGGTAAAGAACTTCAATGTAATTAAGTGAAAAACTCAGAGTATTGTTTGTATTTTATGTGTTACAAGTGAACAATCTTTAGAGATACTGTCAAAAGAGTTTTATGATGTGAACAACAGAGTTCACTAGAAACTTCCCATCAACTCCTCTGACCAATCGCCTGCTTCATGGCCTCTAGGCATTCTGGGTAGTGTAGTCATAGCACATAATCCAACTGTTTTGTTTTGCTTAATGGGCCTTATAATCTGGTGCATGGTAAATGGCGTATACTTCTATAGCACTTTTCTACCTACACGGCCCAAAGCGCTTTTGCAGTCACACACACATTCACACACACATTCACACACACATTCACACACACATTCACACACACACACATTCACACACACATTCACACACTGGTTGCGGCTCCGCTGCCGAACACTGGCGCCAACCTCCCACCAGAGGCAAGGTGGGGTTCAGTGTCTTTCCCAAGGACACTTCGACACAAAGGTGTGAAAAGCGGGAATCAAACCTGCAATCTTACAATCGTGGGTCGACCGCCCTACCGCTGCACCACGGCCGTTTGTGGTGCATCCACAAACAGATCCAAGAACGTCTTTGTTTTCCTGGTCTGAGCTGGACTCTGGATCAGAACTGGACGGATGGATGGATCTGAGGCTGCTGCTGTTTTTGTTGCACTGCTAATGTTAGGGAGTGAGGGCGGGACGTTAGTAGGAGAGAGTGTAAACAAAAGGATCAGGGGGTCAAGGAAGGCTTACTCCACGCCTGCAGCTCCGTCCATAACTCAGAGTTGAAATTCTACTAAACTCCTGCCGCTCTGCAGAAACTATGTCCTAGAAAACAACATGTTTCTAGATTTTGACTAAAAACGACATAATCGTAATTAAAAGACCACTGGGACTTTATATATAACATATATATATATAACAGCTCTATATAAGTACATGTCATTCTGTGACGTGCACGTGCGTGCACGCTGTTGCTGCCTGTGGGTTCCTCTGCTGTTGAGTTCAGCAGCTTGCGGCAGGGTGGGTTTGTGCAGCCGTCGGCTGCAGATGGGGGTGGGGGGCTTTGTTCAACTGAAGACAGGGGGGGTCATTTTAAGGAAGCTTGACAGACATGGAGCTAAAGAAAGTCTTGGAGCTGACGTAGAAGCTCATCCAAACTCAGAAAGCAGAAACTGACTTTTTCACTTCTTCCTTTTATGGCGCAACAAGTAGTGCAGGATGTGAGCCCCACCCCCACCCCCCATCGCCCAACTCACAGTCACAGTCATCTTCACAACAGAAGCTGTGTTTCGAGTTTCTGCTTTGAGAGCAAGAGAAGGAGGAAAACTGTCAGTCAGTGGAACGGCTGTCAGGAGATGCAGGTTAGGTAATGAACCAGTGACTCAACATGATGTGTGCAGAAATGAACGAGGAAGATCTGCAGTGAGGAAGAAATCAACCTTCAGCATCCCAAAGCCCCAAGCAGCCTCTCCTGAAGGCTTCAGGTTTCTCACTTCTGCTCTATCACTTATACAGAAGAGAAATGCCCTCCAAAAGACAGAGATAGGGGAGTATAAGCTGAGGCAGCATGAGCAGCATCTTTTACGTCAAGATTTCAAGCTAGTCTGATTACATGTGCCACGAGAGAAACTTAGTAATGTTGTTCTTTCTCTCCAGCCCCATGAGAAGACTGGGATATTTCATGACTGCACGCCACGTCCGAGCAGGGATGACGCAACAACAGATGCTTAGAAGAAAGGACATCAGCAAAACCACAAAATCAGCAATCCACAGCCAATGTCGCAATGCCCCCATATGATCAGGATCTACTCTGACAGCAAATACTCTGAACTGAAACTGTAAATTGAAGAAGTGAAGAAGGAAACAGTCTGTCACAAATAAAATTAATTTTCATTAACAGTTTGTGGTTTATATTTTGTCTGATCAAGTTTGAAACATTTCTTTCAAGTTTACAATATTTACTTTTGAGTTAAAAACTGCCCTAATTTAACAAATGTATAGTCTGCTTTTTCATTCCCTTTAGGCTGATCCTTATTCGCTTTCGTCGCAGGGTTTTGACTGAGTTTGGCGTTCTGCTGCTCCCAAGGCCGGACACGGTGGCGCCGATGTGTGATGACCTCTGATAAAGTTCAGAGAGGAACGAGTGTTGCGCTGATCCTCCTGGTCTGTGCTGGTCTCTCTGCAGGCGCTGTGTTTGCAGAAGGAGGTCTGTCAGTCGGTGGTGAACTCGTGTGATGACTGCATCACAGCTGGACCGTACTGCGCGTGGTGCCAGCAGCTGGTGAGAAGTTCATCCTCTGCAGAGACAAACACCTCTGAACACTGGCGATGTTCAATTTCTAAAATTGTGGCCTGATCTACACTGATGGAGGGAGTTGGTTCCTCCAAAGAGGAGCCTGAAAGCTCTGGCTCATTCTGATCAGAACTCACCAGTTTCGCTTCACAGGTCCCCAGCGCTGAGGAAGAGCAGGAGACATCCGCTGTGACACCAGAGCAGCTGAAAGAAAAAGGCTGCATGTGGAGAAACACATCATCACCTTAGGAACAGCATGGACGCCCCTGAGAATGTGCCTGTCTCTTCAACCGTAAGCCGAGAACTCTGTCCAGCTGAGTCCACAGAAGATCAGCCTGAAGCTAAGACCGTTAGTGGAGTCCGTGAACATTGAAGCCACAAATCCCTCTGCTGGGTTTCTGTACAGCACCAGAATCTTAGCACTGGTGATCTGTTTGTGGAATGAAATTAACCGCTTGTGCAAAATCTCTTAGTGATGGATGAGAGGGAACGTTTCTGTCCGTGGGTGATCGTTCTGTTCAGGTTCTTGTTCTAAGTCTAGATGGGCGCGATACAGCACACCTGGTTCTGATCCTGTTTGTCTTTCTGTGTCGGTGACTTCATGAACATTCAGGTTTTCTGAAGAGAGCTGAAGGTTATCCAGTGGATCTCTACTACCTGATGGACCTTTCTTACCCAAGTGAAAGACGATTCGGAAAATGTGAAAGGGTTAGGAAAGACCTTTGAAGCACTGAGAAAAATCAATAATAGATGCTCAAATAGGTAAGAAGACCACTGTCTGATCTACTCTTATTATGTATTTACTCAGTCAGGAGTTGTAGTAAAGAGGAAATGAAGGCGGATCAGCAGCATAGTAATCTACACATCAACACATCCACACATGCAGATAAAGCCTCCCACAACCCACTCTGACACAGACAGAGGAATCAAAACCCTGAACCACGAGGCAAAACCGACCCCTGAAAAACCTGAACATTGTCATTCTGTACATAGCCAGTGTCTCATAGAAACCAAACCCATTTCAGAACAACCATTACACTACGGCAGAAGCTGGTTCTTCTCAAAGATCCCACACCCAAAGTGGGGTCCAGTGCAGTAAATACTTAGGATTGGAGAAACCCAACAGCCATTAAACAAAAAAATATAAACAACCCAGGAGAAACATCACCAGAACAGTTTCTGCTGTTTATACACATTTAAAAGACAAACGACTTTTGTTGAAGACCAAAACATGAAGGTTCTTGACAGACAATAAAGATGGTACATATCAAGAACCCTTCCCTCAACAGAGGAGGAGACCTCAGACTTAATTTGCCTTTTCTTTACCATGCTGCCTTTTCTTTAGTCCCAAAGACCAAAGCTCCAGCACAACCACACCTAAAGACCCTGTGATGGGAACAGACAGGATTACAAGAGAGGAGGCATTTCATTTGTTTCTCTTATTTGTTCCTGTTAATGAGACATCCAGATACAGGAATGTGGGACTTGAACCCAGAACCTCAGACTGCAGAGCCACTTGGATGAGTGGTGAAACATTTCAAGGAAGAAGATTTTAAGTCCATATTTCTCCATGACTCAACTTCAAGACATAAATACCAAAGGACGTAATTAAGGCATTTCCCGCTGTCATCTTTTACAAGAACACCCAAAAAGAAGAAGCAGGACAGAAGTAGAACTTGTTTCCTGGCAGACGACAAGTAGACAAATCTTAGAAGGAAACTGTTTATAGATTCTCTTTCTTTGAAGTAAATCCAGTAATAATCATAGGAACTGTGCAGTACTCCATAGAAATCATAATGATTGTGTATCACATTGATAAGTCTTTTATTTTCCTATCATACTCACATTGTAAACGCTGGTCCGGAGCCAGAGTCAAAAATTTTGTTTGTGGTAGGGTGGTTGACCCCTGATCATAAAACTGCAGGTTTAATTCCCGCCCTGCATCCCCATGTGTTGAAGTGTCCTTGGGAAAGACACTGAACCCACCTTACCTCTGGTATATTACAGGTTCTGTGTTTTGTTTCGCCATCAGTGTGTGTGAATGTGTGTGTGACTGGGTGAATGGGTCTGTGACTCTAAAGAATAAGGCCATGGAGAAAGGTAGAAAGGCGCCATGGCAGAAACACGCCATTCACCATTTACAAATTTCGCTTCATCCCTGTGGTGGCATGACAATAAAAGATCCTTAAATTCCTTCAAAGGTCTTTGTTATTGAGTTACGTCCACTTTTAGATTAATCTTGTGTCCTTCAATTTCTAGGGTTTGGGTGTTTTTTAGTGGATGGGCAGACGGTCCTTCTACCAACACCAACGAGGAGAAACTAAAAAGGCCAAGGGAGGATAAGAGAGGATTACTAAGGTCACACAGACACGACTAGTCTGACAAAGAGCCAGACAAGTTCAAGGCAGATGTTTCTGGGCAGAAAATCTCTGGGAACCTGGACTCTCCAGAGGGGAGTCTGGATGCCATGATGCAGGCTGCTGTGTGCGGGGTAAGCACTCCTTTCACCTGAGGAACTGGCTCTGTTCTAATTCAGATGGAACATTCCATCTTCAAGAACTGGCCAAACCCCAATGAAGAGGTTGCTCTGAAGTCCTTCTGAAACTGATGAGTTGTCAGGAGAACACTTGTAGAATCTCCAGAAAACGCTGGTGCTCTGCACTGACATTAGATAGGTTAGCTCAAATGACAATCAGCACCCAGAAAAGCCACAAAACTGGGACTAACCTCCAGACCAATGGTAGAGATTGCGTCAGATTTCTCTAGCCAGGGAGTTCTGAATGGTGACCAACATTGGTGGACTGTAAATCTGACGTTACAGTAGGACACAGCCTCGTCAAAATAAAAGGCAAACAAAACAGGGCACACAAGGATCCCACATGAATTATGAAGGTCGTAGACCGCTCGGTGAGCCCATCTACAGGCATGCTACTGGTGACAGGTTGTAGTGAACACTTGTACAACATGGCTAGAAGAAAAGAGATGCAGGCAGTCATATGCTCAGACAGTATGAGCCAGTATCACACTTGATAAATGACTAGAGGTGGCGAAGGACACTGCACAACAGCATCACCAGACAACAGGTAAGTGCGCAACTTCCATTATCCTTACGAATACTTCACAATACACTTGCAACATGCACATAGTACATTCCATTTCCAACATTGTCTGGATGTGGCCATATGAGCCTTAAGGAATTACAAGACACCTGTACTACTGTTGAAATGCAGCTCTCCTCTCTACTTCTAATTCTCCAGACAACCCAAAACCCCCAGCCCCCGTAGGAAGGTCAACTCCCCGCGCATGTGACTAAGGCTTTACTAGGAAATCAACATCGAAGCTCTAGATGCTCTCAATCAAACATCTATATTAGCATGAGCCAGCGGTCCGATTAGGGTCACAGAGAGTTTCCATCAACAGTCTGAGGTTCCTTTTTGATCTTTGAAATGTTTCAGGATGTCATCGGGTTGAGGAACAGGCACACGCCATTTGTTCGGCCATTTGATGCTGGCTTCCACATGGCTGGAGATGGAAAGTTAGCTGGGATTTTGGAGCCCAATGATGAGCGCTGCTACATGCACAACAACCTGTACAGCAAGAGCAACGACATGGTGCGTGTCAACTGTTTGTGCACTGGGAAGTAAGGAGGCATTCTTTTCCAGATCTGGAAGAAAATCAAAGGATTGCGGCTTGTAAAGAGGAGGATGTAAAGGTATGCACACCGTGATGGAGAGCAGACCTCCTCACACGGCTCAGAGTTCGCCTTCCGCAGAGCTAGAAAGGGCTTTGGTGGACCAACAATGGGGGGGTGCAGGGCGTTGTCCCTCCCTTTCCCATCACTTCTTCTTCTTCAAGAGCTGAGTAACCATTTAGAGATGAGGTTGACCTTCATGTCGGATGTTTTCAGGACTATCCCTCTGTGGGAGAAGGTTGCGGCAGCTGGAAAGAACAACATCCAGCCAATCTTTTGTGGCAATGCGCGAATGGGATTTGTGTGTACAAAGTAGGTCACACCAACTTCTGACTTTGTTGTTTATGTCTCTCCCGTTGATCAGTTCTACATTTGATCAGACGGATTCTTCATTCTTTGTCTTTTCCAGGAGCTCTCCAAACTGATTCCAAAGTCAGAAGTTGGAGTTCTGTCAGATGACTCCGGAAATGTGGTTAAGCTGATTCAAGAGGCTGAGGCGTAAGTTGTTTGTTTCTTGCTGCTGCCCACCCTGTTTTAACATCTCACCCCATATGGGATGTGTATAACCACCAGAGGCTGACGTCCAAGATAACCTTGACCCACTCCAACCTTCCTAAAAAAGTACAAATCCTCTACAAGCCTGTGTGCAAACATGGAGAAGGAGAGTCCCACCAGGGTGTTTGTGACCTAAGTGAGAAGGAGAAGAGGTCAGTGTGTCCTGCTCCTTCATGGAAACGTCATGCAGGCCTGATTCTGGAACTTAGACAGGAACTCTTGGAGTATTTGGGATTCCATTGATCTATTGTGTTTTTGCCCGCAGGAGCGCCTGCACCTGTGGAATATACAACATTAATACATGAAAACAATCAAAGATGCTGCCACTTAACACAGAAGCATTCTTGTTAAAAAGTGTACAGGTGAACTAAGTGCTTTAACTTTAGCACAAATGAGGGTCACCTGGCTCTCAGGGCCGGGGTGGAACAAAGTCTGCCTCCCTGACTGAAACCCCTTTTCAGATCTCCTTTAACATCACCCTGACGCAGACCTGCACAGCAGCGCAATCCTTCCTTCCAGCATCAAACTGCTGGGCATCAGAGATACGCCATCGTGAACTTATCCACCAACCGTGACTGCCACTGCCAGGACGACGCCGCTTACATTCCGCCTAATATCAAAACAGCAATGCGAGTTCCATTTGCAGGTCAGGACACGGGTTCAACACAGTGCTGTCTTTATCGGAATTCATTCAGATGTTTGTTCTCCAAAGAATGAGGTCCCGTATACAAGGGGCTGAAATGAGCTCCTCTGTAGGGGGCTGGGCGCTCCCTTGGAGATGGGGTGAGAAGCTTGTTCACCAGCAGAGAGCTTAGAGTAAAGCCGCTGCTTTTACACATCCAGAGGAGCCAGTTGACATGGCTCGGGCATCTGGTTCAGATGCCTCCTGGACGCCTACCTGGGGAGGTATTTGGGGCATGTCCCACTGGGTGGAGGACCCAGGACATGTCCCACTGAGCGGCAGACCCAGGACATGCTGGAAGAGACTACGCCTCAGGGAACGAATCAGGGTCCCCCAGAGCAGCTGGAGGAAGTGACCAGGGCGAGGGAAGTCTGGGCATCTTTGCTTAGACTGCTGCCCCTGCTTTATTGGTCAAGTACAGTGCAGATACAAGGAATTTGGCTTTGGTGTCTTATGCCTTTGTGCAAACTAATCAAGGTATAGAATAGGTGTAAAAGGGTAGAGACAAAAAAGATAAATAAATGAAAATACAACAGTAGTTCCGGTGTGTAGGTGTTCATTCTTCATTGCTCTTCTCCCTTCTACTTTGTTCCAATAAAGTCAAGGGTGTCTGGAACCTGTTCCACCCATCGTTAGTGAAGATAACATAATGTTATATCAACTTCCAAGTTTCCAATTCATGGAAGTGAAAATATATTAATAAGTTAGTCTTTGATCTGAAAGTTTCAAGTTCAGTTTCTGCCTTGCCAGCCCATCTTTTGAAGTGTCCTTGGGCAAGACACTGAACCCCACATTGCTCTTGGTTGAGCTTGACACTCATCTGTGTGTAAATGTGGTTGGAGAGGAGGGCTTAATGACTATAAAGCATGTTGGGCCTTAAAGGAAGGTAGAAAAGCACATTATAAGTATGAACCGTTTACCAGGTCTTTCTTTTGTTAAAGTTGTGCTTTGTTTCCAAACTTGTGCCCAACAGTTGCAGGGAGGGTTTTGTGGGCCAGTTCTGCAGCTGTTCTGTTGGGGATAAAGACAGAGACACTCTGAAAAAACAATGTCAAAAAGACAACGGCACAGAGTGTGAGGGTCGAGGAGACTGTGAATGCGGCCGCTGCAGCTGCCACACAACGGAGAGCGGGAAAAGTTACTACGGTGAATTCTGCCAGTGTGTTGATGAGCAGTGCTCCAAGTACGGGAACAAAGAATGCTCAGGTAGAGTTGCATCCACTTTTGTGTAAAATGACAGTTGTTTCTTTTCCAACAGCACAATGTCGACATAGATAGCTTTGTACAGTTGGATAGTAGCAACATGTTTGTGCAAAAACAGAGTCTGGGCAGATTGTGATCCTATTTGATTACACTGCTATAAAAACGCTGAAGAAAGGAGAAAACATTTTTTTCCTGTTTGGTTGGACAGATGGAACTTTCCAGGTAACCTAGTTTCATTGCGTGTTCAGATCTAACTTGTTTCTGCGCCTGCCACAATTTTTTTCCAGTGTTTTGAAGACCGGCCACAAAGCTTTTTAACAGATCCCAACTCCTTGCTAATATAGAGTAAAGGGCCATTGCCAACATTTTTCTAACATGCCTGGGGCGGGGTTACTCGGCCAAAGGAAGAGGGTGTAAACAAGGGAGACAAGACCATGACATCATGACGGACAGGATCTCATGGTTTCTCCAAATGCACAAAGTTGAAACAGTCCCAAAAACTGGGAATTCACTAAGATCTTAGGATCAAAGACAACGTTTAGTTATTCCTCTTATACTCTGTGCAGAGACCATCCTTTGTAACCCCTTTGAGAATTATGTAAGGGAAACAAAATCATCTCAAATAGCTCTTCCAGAGGAAATGTCCTGATATCTATCACGCTGAACACCATTTTACCAATGACTCTACCTGCAGATTGTTTTAGGAACCGGACATAAAGAGTCCACAAGCTGCAATATCTCTGGCAAGTACAGTTTAGAAGGACTGCAATGAGCCTCCAAAGTTTTCATCGTTTGAACAAATTCCCACTTGAGATCAGTAGAACCCCTTTTGTATTATGGGAAACAGCTTTGGTCATGGGAGGTAACTGTTTTCCACAGTCTAGTAATCAAAGAGCTCATTGATTGATTTAGCCAAACCCCTGCAGCAGTTTCAGCCTCAGTATGGACAAAACAGCAGCTTGATCATTTTCTGCTGCCTCCGTCTGCCTGGCTAGGGTGAGTAGTGTTGGCTCATAGCAGCAGAGCTGAGACACTGTCATCTGCTGGGCAGGGATGTTCCACCAAAGAGGCATCTCAAAAACTCATCCCTAATTGCTTTCTCCTAGGCACGGAGAGTGCAAATGTGGGAAAGTGTGAATGTGGGAAAAGGTTTCAGGGCTCTGCCTACAGTGCAAAGAGTCCAACGGACCGCCGTCCACGTGAGGTGGCTCACCTGTGGGGAAGGACGCGTGTGCCACGCAGAGAGTGCGCTTGTGGTCACGTGCGCAACATGATATCAGCCTCCTTTCTGTGAGAAGTGCCTCGCTGCTCAGATCCATGCCAGACCCAATGGAAGTCACTTTTCAGCCGCTCTGTTGGTGCAGCTCATGACCGATCAATGACTTTCACCTGAAGCGGTCTGGTCTTGTTTGCAGGAACTGCATCGAGTGTCTTGGGTTTCAATCTGGTGACTTGAAAATGAACTGCGCTTAAGAACTGCAGACCTTTCACGCTTTCGGTGGAGTCCTTCAATGTGTCGGGAAGGAGTGCCAGCAGAAGGACAGTGAGGGATGCTGGATCGTCTGTGCTGCAGCAGTTTGGAGAAGGATACAAGGCTGAGATCCTGAGGCACAGAGGTTAGTCACAGATGAAACAACATGGAGAAGGATGTCATCTTCAGGTGAAATTTAACATAGGGTTGTGGCGATGAACGATACCATCGTCCATCGTGATGGGTGACTGACATCCCGGATGGAGAGACAACTCATTGTGATGCCATACGCCCACGCTGCGAGTCGACACCATAAGTCGGGTTACATGTGCAAAATATCTTGATCTGATCAATGGTCGGATTAGAATTCAACCGTGTAAATGGGCCCAGAAATATGTTTTCAGAATATAACAAACCGCTCACAAGGTCACACTTTTCGCGGTCGGAATAAATCATTCAAACATGCGCAGTAGGGCTTGAAAACCGAAGAGGATCGTTCGCCGCAGCCGCTACATGCATAGATATCTGGCAGTTCGTAATAAACGACGATCTTTCTAAAACCTGCTTAATAATGTTATGATGATACTATGAAGCGCCTGTTTGCTCATCATTTTAATTTTAATCCATGTGGTCAGTGCTTTTTCTGTTGAAGAACGGAGCCAGAAAGAAGCCAGGGTTAGCCGTATGCTAACAACATTAGCTTTGGGTGGTGCTAACGGCATCCCCATACAACGAAACATGTGGGAATAACATCAGCCTTTATTTATCGGGACACGACTGGAAACACAACCACGCGGTTGCTTGAACGGGTTTCTATGACTGAGCGACATTTCTGCTTTGAAGTTTCAAAATCAATATGTATTGATTAACCAGCCAACAGACACACACTTTAGACCTGGTACTGAGCTCGCAGTCGCTCCCCCAGAGCTTCGGGTCGGATTTCAGTCTTAAATCTCCCACACATACCCGCTTCTCTATAACAGCACTCCTCCTCAAACACAAAGTTGTAACCAAGCCGGTCCACTTGACTAGTTAAGTGCGGGAGCGGACTACTTTTTTTCTATTTTGTTAGTTACTTTTTTTTGTTAAAGTCACTTCCTTCAGTTTATAATTTTGATCATCGCGGATTAGTCATTAGTTGGGAAATCAAATAAATAAAGTAATACAGCAAACAACATATCGCACTATATAAGACCGGAAAATTAAAAATAGCTTCCCTGACGAATATCACGCCCATCCCGATGGTTGACAGCAAACATCGCTAACGTGCCAATTTAATGTATACAGCCTAACCTTGTTTACCAGAAAAGAAATGTCATGACTGCTGCCCACCTTCAGCCAACAATATCCGGGACAGGCTCTGAGAGCCAGCAGCTACTTCCTGTTTGGAACGACAGAGGGAGGAGTCACTCAGAGTCATAAGTCTCTGCAGCTGAGCATCTTCTTCTCTGCCTTAGTCGCCTTTGGGCGCCACCTCAGTGAATCTTCCACTTGTGATTTATATTTGATGGCTTTTGATCGAAACTCTTCTTCCAGACTGTCCGGAGCCCCCCAACGTCATTGCTATCATTGGAGGCTCCTCACAAGAGTGGATAGTAGAGGATGCTCATCAAGCCTCATCCACATGGCACCAGAAGAGTTCCGAAATTGAGAATGAGCAGAAGAACGGTGCGCGAGACACTGTGGATCTTACTTGTTTCTCCGTCCAGTCATTAGCGTTTTCAGCGCACAGCCAGAACGGAACGGAACGAACGGAACAGAACAGAGTGCAGTTTTCTGAGAGGCAGACTGGTCCGTGTGTCTGACTGCGCTCTCATTTGCAGGCTGACAACCCGCTCTTCCAGGGCGCCACCACCACTGTGGCCAACCCCACCTTCACTGGAGAGTGAAGGCGCCAACTGAAGCCCCCAGTCTCACCGCCAGCATCCCTCACCTATTTTGCTGCAGTGGAAATTTGCTGGCAGCAGCTGATCTTTTCCTCCAACTCCTCTCAGCTCACCTTTTCATTGGACTGCAGCCTGGGTACTGCAAAGTGACTGAAGGGAGTTTGTAGTCTATGTGTACATCTATATGTAGTCTTTCGCTCAGGGTTCTGGGTGGGTCACAGCTGGAGATCCACATGCAGGTTCTAGGTTCCTTCTGGATCACCCCCCTCCCCCCATATGTGCAGACCTTGAGGGCCTCCCAAGCTTAGTGTTTCTGCTGCATGTTTTTCTGCCCTCTTCCTGTCTCAAACAGACAGATCCAGAGCTGCCCTCTAGTGGTGGGGGTTGTACCACACTTCCTCCCTGCACGGGGGGGGGGGTTCACTCACTTTCAAAGGACATCAGTGAATCCTCAGGTCCGGGATTATATTCTCTGAACTCAGAAGAAGAATGAGAAGTTCTTAGTCCTTTTCAGAAACCAAAAAGAGTTTGCAATATTGTCTGCAGTGCTGGGTGGAATAAAGCTGCATTTCTGCTCCTCCTCCTTCCGTGTGACCTTCTTTGAGGTCTTTGTTCAGCAGACCTGAAGATGCTTCCGACTAAAGAACTGTCACAGGTTCTCTGCTGTTCCTGCAGAGATGGAGCTGAATGCAGCAGTATTTGTGCAGAGTATTTATCCACGAAACATTAAGTAAGGCTTAATGGCAGACAAAGTGTGCGTTATTACTTTTTAACGCACAACGTGGAAGCCTGAACCGGTTGCTTCCACGAAGTGCGTTAAATAGTAATAACGCACACTCAGAGGGCCATTAACCGGCTTATACCACGGTCACTTACAAAAGCAATACATATTAACCAGGTTTTAGTCCTTATTTTAGTTTTTTTTCCGATTTGGATCGGGTTTCTCACAAAAAGCGGACTATGTGTTACGTGATGCGGCGCGATAACATATAGTCCGCGTCACGCAGCACCACCGCTGCAGTCAAGACTCAGCGATATATCTATGCTGATCGTCCTGATGGGTTGAATAAAGCATCAGTTCAGACAGAAAGTTCACCTTTAACCGCTTGTTTTTGTCCAAATGATGAAGCAGAAGGTTGTTTTAAAGAAGCCGGCGCAGTGATACAAAACATTTAAGCTAGCTGACCAGAACTTCTTTTTTCAGTGCGGTTATCAGGTTTTAATGGACACCCAGCAGCCAATCAGAATCGAGTATTCAACCGGACCAAGGTATAACATTTCATTTATGTCCTTTATCAATACACTTATTGCTGAAACCTTAGCCAGCAGCCTTGTGACAGTAAAAACCAGAAAAGCATCAGATGAGCATCTATTCTTTGACTTCATGTCTCCAACCCAAAACAAGGAAACCAAGAGTTTCACCGGATTCAGAAAAAGGAATAAAATGTTTTTCTGTTTTAAGTATGACTCCAGTTTGATCTTGGAGTTGTTTGTTCAAACACTATTTTACTCAGAGCCATATGTATGTGTGTATACTCACTGCTCACTTCATGAGGCACACCTGACCAAATGCTCGTTAACGCACATTTCTAATCAGCCAATCACATGGCGGCAAATCAATGCGTGTAGACGTGGTCCAGACGACCTGCTGCAGCTCCACCCAGCTTCAGACTGAGGAAGAAAGGTGACTGAACGAGGCGTGGTTGTTGGTTCCAGACGGGCCGGTCTGAGGATTTCACAAACTGCTGATCTACTGGGATTTTCACCCACAACCAGTGGTCCCAAAAAGAGAAAATATTTTGGTGGATCCTGAACACCCACCCCCCCTCATTGAGAGGACAGCATCCGTGAGATTCTACAGAAAAACTCAAACCAGCTCAGTACTTCAGTCAGATTTTATTTTGAAATGTATTTTTATTTTATTTTGAAATGACAGGACTTCTTCAGAAGCACCTGGCTAGTGGCACCTCGGGGGGTGTTGTGGCTCTTCATGCCATCGGCCGCGTGGTCTCGACCCGTCGGCGTGTAAACGTGTGCTGGTTAAGGCGTGTGTGCGGCTGGTCGAGGGGGCGGGGCTCCTCTCAGATTCCATATTTCTGCTTCAGCTCCTCCACCAGCTTGACGTACTCCTTCATGGCGTCCTCCTTGCTCTTGCCTGATGGGACAGAGGTCACGTCACAGTCGTGCTCGCCAACACTGAAGTGTGAAGATTCATACAGAAACCTGCCCAGGACCAGCAGGAAGCTCATGTAACCATGGTAACGCTGTAGCCATCATAGTGACCACGGACACGCTGCAACTCCACCACGGTCCTCCAGCATTTGGTCAAATTAAGTATGGGGTGAGGGGGGTCCTTTTCAGCTTTTTGGCTGTGGGTGATGCCCCGCCTCCCTGAGAAGAGGTCTCTCCTGATTGGCTGACTTGAGTAGGACCACTAAAGATGAAGCTCTGCAGCTCCAGCTCATGAAGTGGTTCTTCCGACCCACAATGACACCAACAAAGCTTCAGGGAGAAGGCGGAGTCATGCAGAGTCTACGTAGCCATGAAACCACACCCACTGAGTGGATTGGCATGTTCGGACAGACAGCGCCCCCTACTGTTCTAGTGTCTAGTTTAGTATAAAGACACACAAGTTGTCCTGAGTGGAGCCAAAATGGCGAGCAACGCCCCTTGGCGTGACGAGTGAGAGCGTGGACCAGGGCTCCAGACTGCGACCAATTGCTCGCATTTTGCGACCAAAATTTGAGAGTGTGCGACTGAATTTTACCTCCAGTCGCACATGTGCGACCAGTAAATTTGCTTCCCCACCCTCCGTATTTTTTTATACATTAAATGTGGAAGGAGTACGTCAATGATCAATGAAATAATCTGAGACACGAGCGCACACGCATGCAGACAGACACACACACTCGCGCACACACTCATGAAACGCGAGCACACACTCTCGCGTGATGCCCGTCTGTGAGGCGGCCACTGCGTGTGAGAAGAATAAGTCACTGTAAGTGGCTAAAATGCGTGGAGGGGGCGGGGTCTAGAGATATTCGCGCGCGCGTAAACATCTGTGGGAAGGAAACTGAGACAAATATAGTCACAACCTGATATGTGCGTCTGAGCTATGAGTAAGTGAACTATTGCTTCGTTCTTCCGGCCTGCGGCTAGTGTACAGCAGGGGTCTCAAACTCGCGGCCCGCGGGCTATTTGCGGCCCCTAAGATGATATTTTGCGGCCCCCGCCTTAAATGAAAATTTAATGTTACTGCAGCCCGCCAGTTTTAATGAATGACACTATTTCATCGTCGTGCACGGAGATGACCAGCCAATCACAGTGGGGTAAATTACTCTTGGGGGCGGGACAATGACAGGGCTTGAAAGCAGGACACCTGACAGCCCCCTCCCTCCCCGGACCACATGAAGGAGTTCCTTACTTTCCTTTCTAGAACGTATCTATTCGCTCGTAATTTTCTAAATACATGCAGTCCGTGCTGAACTTTTCTCTGGGTCTCACAGAACCGGAGGAAGGTTTAGTGTTTTGGTTACGGTTACGGCGGCGCATCAAACGGTTTATGCACGGCTGTTACGGCAGCACGCCGCTCCCGCGGTAGTCGGGTCAGCTGAGGAGAATAAATGTCCCCCACCTATGTGCGTGACAGCTAACGGGGCTTGAACTTTAAACACGTGCGGGCAAAAACATTAGTTTTAGACACACTGAAAATACGTGGGGAAAATGCAACGATAGACGTGTTTAAGATGAACCTTTTAATATTCCTCTCCCCCTTAGTGTGACCTGTGTTATTATATATTTATTTTACGATTATTTTAATGTTTTGTAATGCATGTAGCCTTTTTTAATGAATTGGTATTTTAAATTATTTTAATTAATCACTCAACTACAAAAACCATCAGGACACATGTCCCATAATGCATTGTTTTGTAGTCTGTAGGGCAGCTTTCAGTCAGTTCAGTTTTCAGCTGGGTCCGGGTAGGTTTGCCCCTTGCTCCCACCCCTTTCTCGCAATATTTTTGTGATGATTGACAGGTGATGTTGGAGCAAAAACAAAAATATATGTCTCACACCAGGTGATCTACGCAACGTTGAGTCCACCTGGGTGATCTCAAACACGGTTATTGTGCATCTTGGCTGCACCTATTTGGTGTCACAAAGATAAATTTCCATCTGTTTTCTTTACTATTTGTACTGTCATGACAGCGATGCTGCTGTCAGTTTACCTTCTTGTTGCATTTTCAAAAGTGAAGAATAAAATGTGACACTGAATTAGAAACAGCACATTGTAATTTCTGCATCTATTATTAAAGTATTTATTCGTAATACAGTGGAAATTAGTAGATTTGGTTAGCATGTTGATTTATGGTATGCGCCCCTAAATTTTCTGGTTGTGCCCCTAAAATTTTCAGTTAGGGGCCACTGTGCTCCTAGTGAAAAAAGTTAGTCTGGAGCCCTGGCGTGGACACATCTGTCTTTGGACCCAGTCAGTCTTCAGACCCGGTTCTGTCGTGGTTTGATCCGTGACCGGATGCAGGATCCGTGATATTTCAATGAATCCACGGATTTCCCTGTTGGCGTCTCTGAGCGACTGATGGCAGCAGCCAATCAGGTGCAGCCTCACCTCAGTCTACAAAGACAGAGGTGGGCCGGGTGTGCAGAACCTTTTAGAACCTTTAGTCTGAGCGGTCATCCCGGAACCAGAACCACTCACCTTTCTGCTTCTCCCAGGCGTCCCACTTGGCTTTTCCAGTGAAGTCCAGCATCCCAGGACGAGCTGCAGAGAGACATCAGAGCCGTCAGGCGGGCGCCTCTGGGGGCGTGGCGCGCGCGCCTCTGGGGGCGGTCCTACCTGTGTTGACGTCGCCCACGCTGGCCTGCTTGAACAGGGCGTAGACCTGCAGCATCTCCTCGTCGGCCGGCTTGGCCTTCAGCTGCTTCACCTCCGCTGCTGCGGCATCGAACTGCGCCTGCGGACACGTTCAGGTGTTGCAGCATGAGGGAGGGGCCATTGCTATAGTAACGGCAGGTGCCCCACCACAAGATCCCCCCCCCCCAACCAGTAGAGGGTGCTGGAGGCCCCAACAGCGCGTGCACGTAAACTAGCCGCCGATCCGTTCTGACACGCAAATGGGCTCGGCCCACGTGCAGGTTCGGTCCAATAGAACAATTCTATAGAACTTTGAACCGCTGCGCTGACGTCACGGACAGGGTGGAAGGTCACGAACCCGACGACGCTTCGCGCGCTGGAAGCGTGACAGCCAGACGTCGACCTCACGTCCACGGAATCTTTCACAAAGCTCACGCGGCGCGACGTCAGAGGAAGCACTTCCACGCGTTTCACGCGCGACCCCACAAACCGCCCAGAACCCCACGGACCAGGCACCAGCCGGGCCGCTGCACGCGCCAAGGCAGCGGGCCCGCGCGGACATCCACGGGGGTTAGCAAAGCCCCTCAGCGGGCCCCCCCCCCGGCCCCGCAGTGGCGGCAAACGCTCACCTGGAGCTCCGCCATCTTTGCTGAGGTCGTTACTGCGGTTCTGACGGAGTAAAGGAGTGAGCTCGCGGGCTGAAGTCCACTACCGCTCGTGCATCACCTGACCTTGCCCCCTGTGGACACGCCCTCCTATAACGTTATTGGCTGAGCGGAGCATGGCGGATTTTTGCAGCCGCTGATTGGGTGGCGTGAAGATTTCAGCCAATCACAAAGCCAAAGACGGCCCACAAAGCATGACGTCATCTGAGTCCAAAGTCCCTGAAGTTCCGTTAATCTGAGGATTTGGACCAAGTTCTGCAGTTTCTGAGTTTTAGGACATAATCTAGACCCAAACTGTAGTGTGGTGGTTCTGGTTCTGATGCCTCTTCCTGAATTATAAACTCTGTTCACTTACAAATAAATTTAAAAAATGAGAGTTTGGGTTCCTGAAACAGCTCTTGAATCCGTGAGAACCCGTCCTTTATTGATCTGCTGGGTTCTACAGGGTTCTGCGTGATTACAGCCTCTGGAGTTTCCTGGACTCCAATTCGTTTAGAAGAACTTCTTCTGGGATCCAAAAGAAAAATCTTGAAGCAAAACTTTTTCTAGTGTTCTTCAGGACTCTTTGTAGGACAACAGAACCATCGCCCAAACGGGTCCAGCTGAAGTTTTTGAGCCAGAACCTCTGGTAGGGTAACGGTCATCGGCACGCTTACAGTCCAGAATGGGAGGGGCCCGCCTTGCTCCTCCTGGATCTCCTCCACCGTGACGCTCCTGCAGGCCTCTGGCCACACGGAACCAGGATGAGCCTGACGCTCCTCAGAGCCCTGAAGCTCCCTTCACCTCTGAGGACAGCAGTAGGACGGAGGTTCCTCTGCAGACACGAACACATCACACGACTGAAGCAGATTCAATCACTCAAACTTTATTAACAGTCTTGACAATCCAACTTTTATCGACACAGTCTGGAAAACAAACAATAAAGAAGAGAACTCGGGCGAGAAGCACAGCTGCCAGACTAACCAAAAGCTGAAAAGGTTTGTCCCTCACAGACTTGGGCAGAGCCCCCGGGGGTCACCAGGAGGTGGTGGGGTTGGCTTTGTACAAACCATAATCCTCCTTGTTGAAGAAGGCCACTTCAGTCTCATGAGCTGTGAAGACACAAAGACAGCCGAGCTGAGATGCTGCAGCTCCACCTGAGGAGCACCCGTCCGTTTGGGACCGGAGGAAACCGGTCCTCTTGAAGATCTCTGGGTCCTCATGAGAACACTGACTTTAGAATCATGCAACACGTTCCTTCTACAAACAATTTCCAGTCATAAAGCAGATGTTCCTGCTGCCAGAATGAAATGAGGAGCAGCTCTTACCAACACCTGCAGCTCGCAGGGTCTGGTCTTCCTGCAGAATGAGCTGGTCGTCATCCTCTGTGCTCATCACCAACTCATTGGTCTGAAACAGAGAAGGTGCCGTCGTCAGCCTGAGGAGACTCTTATCTGAGCTTTTAACTCTCACAAAGCCAAATAAAGAGCTACAGAACATCCTCATCACAGTGAAGAGACCCTCAAGGTGGAGAGCAAACTCTGCAGTCCCCTCAGACCTCTGATGGTTCCCCTAAGCTTCTCAAAGATCCTTTCAGGTCTGGATCAGTGATTCCTCTCTTTGTCTTCAGTCTGTCGTGGATCTGCTGCTCAGATAAAGGTTCAGCACAGATGAATCTGGTTCCAGAGGAGCTCCTGGTTTAGTCCAAGTTCCACATCATCATTCTGCCACCTCTGTGCTCCACAGGTGATCTTTCAGATCGACCACGTCTTCTTTGGGCAGACGGAGTCGTGCTTCCTCTTCCGTCATGGACGCGAACATGAACAGACGGAGAATGGAAGAACCTGGACTGGTAGAGGACCCCTCTGTTCCTGGGAAAGGTCAGACCTACACGACTCTTCCATCAGCCTGGCCAAGACCATTTAGAAGCTCACAGGAGACTGTAGCTTTACAGAAATCTGGGACAGAAGGAGAAACTTCGGCTTCAGAGGTCACAGGTCATGCTCCTCAGACGCTCAGGTACCTTTGCTCCGTGAGCGTGGTGGATGATCTTCATGGTGTCTGAGAACACAGAAGAGCAGATTCAGGAACATGGAGACCATCAAGTGAAGCAGACAAAACCCAATTTCAGCATCTGTTCCTGTGACAGACGTGCGCGCGTGCACGAGGCCTGCTGGACGACGTTTGCAGGTCAAACCTCTATTTTTATTTAAAAGTCTCATTGAGACACTTTTCCAAGAGAGTCCTGGAGCATCATTACAATTCCAGCAGAAGAACCTGAAGCAGCCCAGCGTAAGACACAATTTAAAACAGAAACATCCAGAAAGTTCACACCTGGACAGGTAGAAAATCCATTTCACAGCAGCAGCACTACAAACAATAAAACAGGAAATGTGCTTTTTCTGTTAAACAGAGCAGGAACCACTTTAACCAATCAGAAGCTCCGTCTTTTGATGCTTCTGTTTCCTTTAATGAGTCTTTGTTGTTTAAGTATATTGGGTTTAATAAAAAATGATCTGTTTTTTTAAATAAGGAGTCATTTTTAATGTATATATTCTAAATACATTTGGTGTTTTTCAAAATATTGTTTTTGTGTGTTTAAAAAATGGTTTTCTGGTATTTTTTAAATAGTTTGATGTTCAGAAAACAAAACTACTTTTTTTGCGTCTTGAGAAATTTTAATTTCTTTTTACGATTTTTGTTTGCTTTTCCAAAAAATGTTGGCAATTTGGGTTTTTTTGTCGTTGCTTTTTCTTTTTTCAAAATATTTCTTTTAGAACTACAAACCTAAAAGTTAGAACAACAAATATTTGGAAAATGAAACCGTTGATGGAGCAAATGTCTACAAAGTGCCGTGGTTCACCGTAGACGGAGTAATAGAGTAGTTGTATTTCAAATAGAAGTATTTCTTTGGGCCTGTATGAACACCAATGAGTGTCAGACGGTCTGAGATATTCTTCTTGTTGACGGTCTCTGCCCGTCTGCGGCTTCACCCGCAGTTCCTCTTCACCACCGTGATGCCCCACCATGATGCCCCACCATGATGCCCCACCGCAGAGCACCAAGATGCCCCACCATGATGCCCCTCCGTGATGCCCCACCGCGGAGCACCAAGATGCCCCACCGTGACGCCCCACCGTGATGCCCCGCCGTGATGCCCCACCGTGATGCCCCACCGCAGAGCACCAAGATGCCCCGCCGTGATGCCCCACCGTGATGCCCCACCGCAGAGCACCAAGATGCCCCACCGTGATGCCCCACCGCGGAGCACCAAGATGCCCCATGCTGCACCGTGCACCACAGGCCCTCCCCTGTGGATCACTGTGGATCACATTGGTGCATGGCCCCACCATGCACCAATGTGATCCACCATGATCCACAGTGATCCACCATGATCCACAGTGATCCACCATGATCCACAGTGATCCACCATGATCCACAGTGATCCCTCCTACAGCAGTCATACGTACCGTAGGCGTGTTTTCTGAAGGGGGGAGGAAGTCCGGCCCTGGTCGTGATGTCTGAAAGAAACATTCAGACGCGGTGACACCAGGATCCTGTCACAGGTAAGACCCAGGTGATCATCCACCACCCGCTCCCCCTCCCCATTGGACCCCTCTCCCTTCTGTCAGTGAACCGGGCTAAACCCGGTCCCAGGTGGTTCAGAACCTGCTTCTGAGGTCTTGGCCATAGTAGTGCTCAAAAGTCTAGAAAAGTACGTCATCTCAGCCCCCCCCCTTCATCCTCCTCCTTCACACCAACCACCTTCATGTTCTCCTCCTCTTCCTCCATGAACCTCAGTCATTTCATTGGGTTTCTGTTCTGGTTCTGGTGACGTTTTCTGTACGTCAGTGTGGTTCTATAGACAGATCCTTAACTGAACGGATCCGGTTCGTTCAGACCGGAAGCCACAGACCCTCAGATGTCAATCCGGGATTATCCCGCATTCATCAAACTTAAATTCTGACGAACTTTAATGACCCAAATAAGAGCTCGTATGCGCGCGCAGCGGCACTAACCGTCTCTCACGCGCTGCATGAAATCGCGCACGCTCTGGTCCAGCTGGACCTCCCGGAACACCATGGGCCGGAAGTTCCTCTTCTCGAACGACCTCACCAGACGAACCGTGACCACCGCCTCCGCCATGATACCGAACCGAAATGGTACCTACACTGTCTCTCCCGGTGCCTCCGGTCTCGTGGCTCCGCTAATAGAGTCTGCAGACCGGAGCAGTCGATCTCCGAAAGAACCTCTAGATCTATGTCGTGTCGCCCCCTGGTGGAAAAGCGAGGAACTTCCAGTCACTGAAGCAGACGTCCGTCCATCCATCATCCATCCATGAATTGTTTTTGTGAGAGCTGTTAGCAGAGTAAAAACCAAACAATAGATTTTATATAGAACATTAAAGTTTCTAAGAATATTACGCTGCACAAAAAGGGAAAATTCTGCAGGTGAAACGATATTTCCTATAAATAGATGAGGAGTCCCAGCTGGGGGACCTGAACCAGAACACCAAAGGTGGACCTTTCTGTGTGGAGTTAGCATGTTCCCCCCTGTGCATGCGTGGGTTTTCTCTGGGGACTCCGGCTTCCAACCACCGTCCAAAAACATGCCTCACTGGTTAATTGGCTGGGATAGGCTCCAGCAGCCCCGTGACCCCGAAAGGGAAAAAACGGAAGAAAACGAATGAATGCATGACTGATGAGAAGTCGTTTCATTGTCCAGTTTGCAGAAGGTTTCAGGCCTTTTTTTTTGTTGTTGATGCTGACGTCACCTCAGAGGGTCTCCCTGCACCAGCTGGTCTGAAGGACGTGAACTCTGACCTGGAGCTTTAGGAGGAACAGAACCAGGTTCTGAAGAAAAATCTGCAGAGGATTCATGGACAGATTCCTCCTGAAGATCTGAAAACATCACATCCCAGCTGGTTCCGAGAATCTGGTGTTCATGTTTCTGCAGGTCATTTAGCTAACGGGCTTCGGCCGGTTCTGATAAAGTCCAAATTTCATACCCGAAGCAGCTCAGAGTCTGCCAGCAGTGAAGAGTTCCACATTCACTAGATGGCGCTGTTGCTGTAACAGAGGACGTGTTTCAGCTGCTGAAGAAACTGTTGGTTCCAAACCGGACCTGAAGTTCTGGTTCTGAGGTTTCATCTGCAGAACTCTGGACGCTCACCAGAACTCTGGACGTGCAGCAGAACTTCTCGGCTCTTCCTTCTGGAGACATTGAGTCTTCCAGAAGAACAGTCTCTGATTTCCTGTGGGTCCGTGAAGCTGTGAATATTTGAAGCTGAAACAGGCTTTTGAGGGAGGCTGGCCCCCCAGCGGACCTCGTCTCCATCCTCCTCCTGGTTCTGGAGCAGCAGCGCTGATGCAGGCGCTGGAACTGACCCGCAGCTCTCCGTGTTCCACATCTGATCTGCATTGTAAACAGGAACTGGAGGCAAGCGGCTGCATCAAGGTGAACTCGGCCCCTGAGCAGTGTTCCCCTGACCCACCGCTGCTGCACAGCGCCGCCTGCTGTCCACCCGGAGCCGTCTGAACCCCAGGAGGCTTCTCCATCTGCAGTGGGTCCAGCTCAGAGTAAAGATCTGGAGTGAAGGTCAGAAAAGCCTCAGCTGAGCTCAGAGTCTCTGCAGGAAGAGCATGAAGCTGCCATGAAGGAGGACATGGAGGCAGCAGCTCAGATGAAGACTTCTGTCAACCGGAGAAGATCAGAGCTTCATCACAGCAATCAGTGTTATTGATCACACTTCAGCGATGCTCCTGAGAATGTTTGAATGGAGGCAGAGCGGCTCTCCGAGAGTCTGCTGAAGGATCTGCTGATGATGGACGTCCACAGCCTGAGCATCACGTGACTGAGTCTGAGCAAACCGCCAGTCGGGTTTCAGTCTGAAGATGACGTGATGATGATGAGGATGCTGCATGTTCCTCTGAAGAACGGAAACAAACGGCCTGCAGGGTTCTGCAGGCACAGAACACAGAGGAACCCAGGCAGAGAAGAACTTCCTTAAAGAGCCCAGCATGGGAACCTCCTCCTCCTCCTCCTCCCTGCTCCAGAAGAGAGCAGAACCTGAACATCCTCATCTGCCAAAAGACGGAACCTTTCCAAAAATAAAAAAAAACACTTCAGTTAAATAGATTTGGTCTAAAACATTTAACTAAATTTGACCTCATTTCTTAACGTCCAGCTGATTTATGTTGAACTGCGTTTATATTGAATTCAGTGAAGCTGGTTTCAGTTCGGATCCTTTGAAACCAGTTTAACTGTTTTCAGTGCAGGTGTGCTCAGGTAAGTTTCATTCAAATGAAGTTCAATTCCCTAAAAATTCACGAATTCAACTTTCTGAGTCACCGACGATAACAAGGCGCTGCGGCATAACTCTAAGAATTATGGGAAAACATCGATCTACTTTAGCTTTAATCACGTCTGGTTCCATTTATGCGACTTTTTAAAAATTTGATTTTGTTTTGAAATCAAACTTTACGTGAAATGTTGAAGAATCTCATGAAACATTCATGAATCAAAAATATGAAAGTTAAAAAGAAAGAAAGACAAAAGTTCTTGTCTGAAAAGTTACTGCGCCTGCGCTCTGGTCTGATCAGTCCGCTCATGGGAGATCATCAAATCTTCACTGTCATAGTCAACGATCGTGTGACGTCATCGCCGCTCAAAAATCTCACTGGTGTGCAGCGCGCGTGGACATTCGCCGCGCGCAGCCTCCACTGACCGTGGTACCGCGCCGCGCGCTCAGCTTTGGGGTCTCCGCTCTTTCTCGCTCTGCCACATACGGGCCCCCCACCCCCACCACGTGCCCCCTCAAGCCTGTGTCCGCACTCGCCTGCGTCCCTCATCACCATTACTAGACGGAAAGTGCACGTGCCAGCGCGCGCCTCGCAGACTCTAAGGAGGAGGCTGGTCGCCGCGGTGATCGGGGTCGTCATGGTTCTGGTTCTGATCATCGCTATTCCCCTGCTGGTCCAGACCTCCGGAACCCACGCCCACTACGAGATGATGGGCACGTGCCGCATGATCTGCGAGCCGTACGGCGCCACCGCGCGCACCACCCTGGAGGTTCTGCAGGACCTCAGCAGCGTCCCCGCTCCCACCCTGGTCCAAGGCATCAAAGGCGAGCCGGGACGTCCGGGTAAACCTGGACCCCGGGGCCCCCCGGGCGAGCCGGGCCCCCCCGGTCCCAGGGGGCCGCCGGGCGACAGGAGAGACCCGGCACGCGCCGGTCAGCCCGAGTTGGCGGGCACCGAGCTGCCCGACACCAGCGAGGAGGAAAGCTCCACCTCTGGGGGGGCGAAGATCGCCTTCTATGTGGGCCTGAAGAACCCGCACGAGGGATACGAGGTTCTGCGGTTCGACGACGTGGTCACGAACCTGGGGAACCACTACGACGCCACGACCGGCAAGTTCACGTGCCAGGTGTCCGGGACCTACTTCTTCTCCTACCACGTGCTGATGCGCGGGGGGGACGGCACGAGCATGTGGGCGGACCTGTGCAAGAACGGACAGGTAAACGGTTCAGGTGTCTTTTCCTGCGCGTAAAGAGGCGGGGCTTGACCGAGACGCCGTTCCCGTTAAACGGAGTTCAAGAACTTCACCTCCGGTTTATGTTTGGATCAGAAATTGACGAAGATAAAATTTAGTTTTTCAACATTTGATTTAAATTAAAATTCCAGCTCAGCTGAAAACATAAATCAGCGAATATTTCAGACATAAACTGTTGAAAGTTTGAGTTTTTCCAGATGAGGAGGAACTTTTCGCGCCGCTCAGATCTTTGATCTTCTCCCGCTGTTATCGGTGTTCCTGCGCGCGCGTGACACGCGGATCCAGACTGCTTCACCGGAAGCAGTCTGGAGATGTTCTGCCCTGATCAACAGCTGTGAATTTCTCTGGCCATGTTCTGCGGGCCGCCGTGACCGTGCGCGTGCTTGTGTGCAGGTCCGGGCCAGCGCCATCGCGCAGGACGCGGACCAGAACTACGACTACGCCAGCAACAGCGCCGTGCTGCACCTGGACTCCGGGGACGAGATCTACGTGAAGCTGGACGGCGGGAAAGCGCACGGGGGCAACAACAACAAGTACAGCACGTTCTCGGGGTTCCTGCTGTACCCGGACTGACCCGGACTGACCCGGACTAACCCGGACTGACCCCGAACCGCCTGGATTTCATTGGCGCGTAATTAGGTTTCCCGTCAACATGATTGGTTAAAAATCAAAGTTGAATTTTAATTTAACCTAATTTGGTTTGGTTTTTAAAGGCCACAAAGATGAAGCTTTTATCAGAAATTTATGAATTCTTACAAATTAAGGAAATAAATAAGATAAATATCGATTATTGAACATTATTGTGACTCCAGAAGCTTTTCCTGGCTGATGTTTGTTGCTGACAATGCAGATCATATATTGATGCCCCCCCCCCTTAGTGTGTCTTTGCAGTTCAGGCTCTTGTGAGGCAGAAGATGCTGAGTGCCCCCCCACCCCCACAGACGTGCTTGTTGTTCTCATGTAAACCACATCAATAAATTACTGTTTCTACGTCCGCCTGGAGTTTCTGTTCTGCATCTCTTCCTCAATGTCGCTCCACCAGAGCTTCTCTCTCATATGGGGGGGGGGGGGGCACATGGGCTCGTGCACACAACAGAGCCACAGTCAGAGGGATGAAAATGTGGTTGTATGGTTATTGACCAAGCAGGAACATGCTATGAGTCCCCCGTTTTTGGGGGGGGGCTCTGAGCAGAGAGAGAGATGCCCCCCCCCCCCCCATCCCTACATCTCCATCCTCTGCCAAACGAGCTTTAGGTTACTTTATGGCGCCGACAGTCTGAGCATCCAGGATGAAACACAGCAGCTGTCCACCCATCACCCCCCCCCCAAACACCTCCTGCCCTCAGCCTGTTCTCGATGGGGGGGGGCAGGTGCTTCTTTACAGCGGTGATTGACACCTGAGCCCGGTTCTGACACACTAACTGGATCTCTGGCGATAAAACAAGACGAAGCTCCGTGTCACTTCCACGCAGACATGGCGAGCTGCCGGCGCCTGCAGCCGCCACACGCTAACTTCTTCTGACAGGGGGCCGCCGTTTAAAATAGGACTGTCTCTTGGAGGCTGTTTGTTTGGGGGGGGGGTCACTTTTGACAATAAATATAAATCCAGTCTCAGGGACTTGGCTGGTTGTTTCGTTTGGACTTCTGCCTTTGCGTCTTCATGAAGCTGAAAGCCCCCAGATGTGGCCCAGAGACACCAAACAGTCTGTCCTGCTGGGGGGTCCTGACCCTCCCCAAAGCAGCACAGTGGTGCTTGATCCGCAGGCCTTCAGGATTGTTTATATCTCTCACAGACCTCAGTGTCTCTTTGGTAGAGTGTTCACCCTCAAACTGGGAGGTTGTGGGTTCAAATCCAGGCATAAGACTCTGAAAATGGGACCCAATGCCTTGCTGTGTGACCCTGGACCAGCGTCAGCACGGGGAGAGGGTGACCCCCCAGCTCTGAAGCTGGAGGATCAGGAGAGGAGAGAGAATCTGCTGCTTTCAAAACCACCAGGCGGTTCTGCCGGAGCTGAACCAGCAGCTAGGATAGGCTCCAGCAACCGGATTGAGGTTGGTTGATGAAGCAGTAAAGGAGGTGTTTACGGAAGCCCCGCCCACCCCCACCCCCCTGGGCAGACAGCCAGCCCTGACTCTTCCTCAGAGTCTTCATCACAGGTGAGAGGGAGGAAGTCAGACGTCCTCAGAGTTTTATGAACCTTTAGTGTTCAAATAAAGCAACCCCCCCCATCTGTGAGCTATGAGCTCATGGCCGCAAAGGGGGGGGGGCAGCTGTCGCCTCAATGGAGGACGAATCAGCTGCCCCCCCCACCACAGGGCCATGTCTGTGGCTCTGAGAAGGGGGGTCAACTGCAGTCCCCCCCAACTTGTTGAAATATTTTTCACTAAAAACTACTGAAAATATGAACACAGACAGCCCCCCCCCCCAGCCCTGAAGCTTCACTGCTGTCTGTTGTCTTCTTGTCTGGGGGGTGGGGGGGTGTCCAGGCTCTCTCTGGTTCCTCCTCAACATTTCCTCTGTTATTATCTCCGGGGGGGGGGGGTGTCCTTCAGCAGCGACTCAGGTGTTCATCACAGCTTCTGTTTGGGTGGGGGCTGCAGGAAGCAGCAGGGAGCATCATGTAGAGAAGCGCCACAGCTGAGCCGGGTCCACCTCAGGACATGAAGCTATTTTAGCCCACCCATCAGGGGGGGGGGGGGGGGGCATGTGGCGTCCAGAGATCCAGCAGCCCCTCCCATGTGAAGCCGGACCCATGTGTGAAGCAGGAGCCTCCAGCTGAAGAACTTCATGATTCTGGCAGCAGGCGGGGGCCCCAGACCCGGAAGAAGGTCCGATCCGGTTTCTGTGCTGGTTCTGTTCCCGAAAAACCGTTTATGAAGCCAAATAAAGCCAGACTGACCGCCTCAGGCAACCAAGACAGCATGCAGCCCCCCCCAGCAGAAATAACCAAGACAACACACAGCAGCAGCCCCCCCCCCAGCAGAAGGTTCCTGTGGGAGTCTGAAGGTCCGGACCCGCCCATGACCAGAGGTCCAAACAGAATTCCATAGAACCTTCCCCAAACAATGCAACAGCACAGAGATTTGACCCCCCCAGACTAAACAACAATAATCCCCCCCCCCCCCGACAGCACGGGAGCGTGTTCTGGTGTTGCTAAGTTCACGCATGAACAACCTGCTTCTCTGTTTGGGCTGCAAGGCATTGTGGGATTGGAAGTCTTCCTGCAGGAGGAAGCTCCTCATTCTGGTTCAAGGAGACGCTCAGCCACTTCCGGGTTGAATCCAGGGCCATTCCAAGATATTTGTTGACAAAAGACTCAAAGTGATTTCAGAACTTCTGAAAACACTTCATTTCATTTCAGAAGTTCTGAAATCCGTTGACAAAATGCTATTTAACTTTATTTGGAGGAACAAAAACCATTACATTAAAAAAAACGGTTGTAATGAACACTTAACTAGAAAGTCTTAACTTTCTAGACTTCTGTACATTAAATTATACCTTTAAAATAAATTGGCTAAGACATTTTATTAAGAATCCAACTTCAATCTGGAATTTCATACCAAATTACATTTTCTCCAAATTAGGAGGCATAAAGTTTCTTTTATTCTGTAACTAGAATGTACAAAAGATCCCAATTAAGCTTTCTAGCTTCCATAAACAAATGTTTCTTTCCTGGTCATTCATCTACAAACACAATTTTTCTCCTCACAGATACTACATATAGAACAATAAAGACTTTACTTATAGACATAAATCTTTATTTTGTCCATCATGGTTTAATCAAAACATCCTTTTCGTCAGCTGTTTAATTCAAACGGAGCTTTAATGTCACATGAAGAATTCTGCTTCAAATATTCCATCAGAATACCAAAAACTGAGTTTAACTTTGTTTTGAAAGCAATTCCTAAATGTATTATTACATTATTCAAAAGTTCATCATTGCAGAGTCCAACTTTATCACCAATTGATCCGACTAAAGTAGAAATAGTTCAAATTTGTTTTTCTTCTTCACGTAACACAAATCGCCCTAAACGCTCACTCTTCCAGAAGGATGTTGGTAAATGGCGTATACTTATATAGCGCCTTTCTTCCTACAAGGACAAAGCGCTTTACAGTCACAGACCCACACACACACACACACCCACACACACACACACACACACCCACACACACACACACACACACACACACACACACACACACACACACACACACACAAGAGGCAATCTGCGTCTGCCCAAGGACACTTTTAGCCACATGGACATGCAAGGTAGGAATTGAACCTGCAATCTTGCGATCATGGGTCAACCGCCCTACCGCTGCACCACGGCCGCCCCGAAATGTTGTCTCCATTCGTCACGTAGTTTCTTTTTGGAATAATTTAGTTTTTCATTTAGAATTGAATTTACCAGCAAAATACTTTTTAACCAATAAAGTGAAAGAAATCTCATCAAACTAATCCATAAATTCTATCCAACCAAACTATATCTGCAAAGGTTCAAGGAAGATGAACAAGAAGAGCAGAGAACACCCTGAAGATGCTGGAGTTCTGGTCGTGTCCCTTTTCCACCACTCTCTGGTCTAAAGTTTGTCATTTCATCTCCGCCCACATTGACCCTGACTTTAGAATTTTTACTTTTTGAATTTTTACAGTCAATAAAGTTAAAAAAAGTCTCCAAAGTGTTTTTGTGGTGGGGAGCATCTTCATTGACCTGGATTGGAGCCAGATGCCCCAATAGTGTCCGGGGGTAAGGGGGTGGGGGCACAAAAGCAGCCTTTCAAAGCAAACAATCTTGGAGGAAGTACCGAGCCGAGCACAAACCAAACTTCTAACTTTAAACCGATGCTTCAGTCAGAGGTTTGGGAGCGGGGTTCTGTGTCTCCTGTCAGCCGAGGTGTTCCAAAGAGAGTTGATATTCAGGGAGGGGGGATAAAGAAGCTCAATTCAGGGGTGGTGTCCAAACTGCAGCCCGTGCAGGTCTGTTTTTATTGGCCCATAAATGTTGAAAATATAACTGAGTATGGCGCTTGAGCTGAACTCTGTCTCCACTTTCTGCTTCAACACTAGATGGAGTCGGTCACAGAAAGGTAAAAGGTAGAGGGTGTCTATAGCAAACTATAGAGATTCTGTGTGGGAGGAAGTGACATCTGGTTTGAGGAAACTGGAGTCCGTCAAGCGATGTGATGTCAGCTTCTTCAACGTGGTGATAGACTGGGTGATGACGAGGTAAAATGCATCAGGCCGACCAACTGGCATCAGACGGACTCTCGGCTCTCTCCACCCTCGAGGATCTCGATTTGCTGACGATCTGACAATGATCTCTCATATTCACAGACACATGCAAGACAAGACTGACCGGTTAAGTCAAACATTTGATTCAGGTTGGTCTCAAAATCAACCAAAGCAAGTCCGCCATTTTGGACCCTGAATACTACGCCACAGTTCTCTATCAAGGTCAATAATGATCAGAATTGACCATTTACTGAAAGCTTTTAGTTACTTGGGTAGCATCACATCAGAAGGTGGAAGTAATAATGACATACAGAACAGGATTAATAGTGCTAGTGGGTTGTATTCATGAGCATCAACAATATTTGGAAGACATCACAGTACAGCACTAAGACCAAACTGAAGCTCTACAGCAGCTGTGATCTGTCAGTAAGCTTACTGTATGGAGCAGGAGTGCTGAGAATGACACAGCAGGACCACAAACTAATCTTCCACACCACAAAAAAAAATTTAAGGAGGATATTAAGAATTTTGGCTCCAAAAAGATTCCAATGAAGACCTATTCTCAAGCAAGAGTAAATCAAGAAGACATGTCACTAATTATCCTCAAAAGACGCTGGACATGGATAGGACATGTACTCAGGAGTGAAGACCACACAATAATAAAGACAGCACTACATTGGACACCAGATGAAAAAAGAAAAAGAGGACGGCCGAAGATCACCTGGCGCCGAACAAACCGAGCTGAAGGAATTTGGACACACCTGGGGAACCATCATCACCGTCAGAAGTGGAAAGATTTTGTTGCTGCCCTAAGCGTCTCAAGGCGTAAAAGGCAGTAAGAAGAAGAAGAAGAGGTGTGGGGGGGGTGGAGCGCAGCTATGAGGAGAGAGGGGGGGGTGGAGCGCATGCAGGTGGAGATGGGTGTGAGCACGAGCGGGGGTGGGGGGGCCTGACATATTGTGTGTTCGAGGACTACATTTTAACAAATAGCATTCTGAACTCTGGGAAAGCATTCCCTTTTATGCAAAAAAGAACTTTGTTGTTTTGTTCATAGCTGCATTATTTGTCACAGTGTAATTGTAAAATCGCTTTTTAAATTGTGTATGCTAAATGTTAAAAATTGTCCTGGTTGGTCACCCATGCTTCCCTTTTTTTTGGCCTTCCCATTTTTCTTGAGAAAAACAGTCGCCTTTATAATCTACAAATCGCAGCGGCTTGCCAGTCAACCACACTAACGGGCTACTTAATGTAAAGATCTGCTGGCTTCACTGCTCCATAAAGCCGTTCTGAATTGCCTGGCTAAGTGGGAGGCTTCATTGTCTGGAGTGAATGTTTCATTTTGACGTGTGGCACAGATCAGCATCACTGCTCACTGAGAGCAATGTTCTTCACATTATAGGTGAGTTAGAAACACAGTAATCAGGTGTCAGTATGTCACCTCTTGTGTGCGGCCCGGACCTTTGCTCATTTTTCTGTATTTGGCCCTCACCAAAAAAAATCTTGACACCCTGCTGTAGACCCCTAACTCCTTCCAGTTTGACCTCCTCGGAGATGAATTGAAAGGAGGAAGAACACACGGACCAATCTCCAGGGGACCCCGTTTTTCTCCCTCACTACAGTCAAACTCTTATGGACACATAAAGTTAATCTTTTTAGTTTTTTGGGGTAAAATATTTTATCAATCCACATTTTTCAACCTGTTACTGGTTCCGGCTCCATCAGTCGATAGCAGCAGACTTGTGGTTGTTTCCGGTTCCCTCCTCCTGCAGAGCCTAGATTCTGAAGGACTGAACTCTGTTTTTATTTATGATGGAGAATGTCTGCAGTCATTCGCCTGTCATGTCAATCATTCACCAGTGAGACAAAAATGAACACAACTCAGACGAGTGCCTCATCCGCTTCAGAGTCCTGGGTCTGCAGGCTTGTGTTGTTATCACTGATGTCTCCAGTTGTTCCAGCAGATTTTTCTTTAGAGACCAACTGGGATGTTGCGGAAGAGCGCCTGCTTCCATCGTCTGCTTCCATCGTCTGCTTTCATCGTCTGCTTCCATCGTCTTCTTCCATCGTCTTCTTCCATCATCTGCTTCCATCATCTGCTTCCATCGTCTGCTTCTATCGTCTGCTTCCATCGTCTGCTTCTACCGTCTGCTTTATCGCCTGCTTCCATCATCTGCTTCCATCGCTCAGTTTTTCCCATCGCCTGCTTCCATCGCCTGCTTCCATCGCTCGCTTCCATCGCCTGCCTCATCGCCCGTTTCATCATCTGCTTCCATCATCCGCTTCCATCGCCTTCTTCCATCGCCTTCTTCTTCCATCGCCTGCTTCATCGGCCTGCTTCCATCGCTCGCTTCCATCATCTGCTTCCTCGCCGTTTCCCATCGCTCTGCTTCCTTCGTCTGCTTCACCGCTCGTTTTCTATCATCTGCTTCATCGCTCGTTTCATCATTCGTTTCATCATCATCTGCTTCCACGCCTTCTTCCATCAGCTCTCCATCGCCTGCTTCTATCGCTCGTTTCCATCGCCTTCTTCCATCGCCTTCTTCCATCGCCTGCTTCTATCGCCTGCTTCATCGCCTGCTTCCATCATTCGCTTCCATCGTCTGCTTCCATCGTCTGCCTCCATCGTCTGCTTCCCCATCGTCTGCTTCTATCGTCTGCTTCTATCGTCTGCTTCCATCATCTGCTTCCATCGTCTGCTTCCATCGTCTCTTCCATCGTGTGCTTCAGCCCCCCTATGACAGCAGCTGCAGAGACAGAACATAGGTAAATCAGTTTGACCCCCCCCCCCCAATAAAGCACTGGGGCTGCAGTAAAAAGGAGCTTTCCCATTGGCTGTTCACATCCATCAGCTCTTCATTGAACCGGCGGGGAACATCTGGGTATTTCTGCTGGGGGGTGTAATGTCGGTGAATTATGTCCCCGTCCCCCCCGCTTCCTGAGCTGATTTAAACTGCAGGTTAATGTAAATCAGTGGTGATGGCGCTCCAAGGAGACACCTAGCACCAGTGCCCCACACAAACCCCTGGGGTTTGTTTGGTTTCAGACCCGGAAACATCTGGAAGCTGTTCCTCAACTGCCCTCCACCCTTTATGATATGTTAACAGGGCATGCGAGGGGGGGGGGGGTCAGCTTGGCACGTGGTGGGGGCAACCCCTGTGATTCATGATACATCTGAGCTGCTGGGTGTCCCTCCAGGTGAAGAGGGTGGTTTTGGATCCCATCGGTTCCTGTCGGGGATCTCTACCTCTCAATGGACCTTGTCTCTTGATTGGGGGGTTGTCTTCGGCATTGACCCAGTGTCGGACGACTTGCAGGGTTGCCAGGCAGATCTTCAATGGAGTGGGGGTGTCTCCAGGGAGGCCTTGGACAAAGCAGACAAGCCCACAATGTCCTGTCCGTCAAAGGGACTCGCCCCTTGATGGGGCAGAACGTCAATCTAAAATATAAGAATAAGATAAACACATTTTTAAAAATAGGTTTTAAATGTTCTATTTGATGTCAGAAGAACAAAAATGGCTTTCAAAGTGGGTAGCCAGCTCTCCTGCAGGGGGTGGGCTCACCGGGGAAGGAGCCCACATCGTCCTTTCAGGCTGGGCCCAACCCCGGGCCTGGCTCCAGGGCGGGGCCCCTGACATGACTAATCCTTACTATTGCAGATTCATGAGAGGGTTTGGAACCACTCTTTGAATTGTAAGCTAAGACCAATCTGCCTTGGGGAGCCCCACAGGGGCAGCAGCCCAGCACAGCCCAGAGGTTCAGTGCTGCTCTCAAGCTCCTCCCATGAGGAGACGGTTCACACCGCGGCAGAAGCTTCTTCAGAGATGGTGCTCAAAGAACGAGAAGCTCATTTTCCTGCTGAGATCTCCTTTTGGACCACAGATGGGGGGGGGGGGGGGGGGGGCAGCATTTATCAGCATTCCAGCTTAGTCCTGAAGAACAAATAGTTGATTGTAAGTTACAATCAGCCTGTGCACACACACACACACACACCACTGTGTGGCCTTTCACAGAGGGGGCGGGATGCTCTGTGTGCAAATGAGAGCCGGCCTCTTCCACAGGTGAGCAGCACCGTGCCAGGAATGCCAGATGAGCGCCTCTAATGAGTCTGATGAGTCAACAGATGACCTCGGGTCTTACCAGGAACCTCAGGGGTCACAGATCAACCAGGCGGGGGCACAGGGACTCACTGCAGATCCTCTCACTGCTGAAAAGGTGAAAGTTGGGGCTTTCAGCAGCAGAACTTCATCCCCTAAGCTGTGGGTTTCATGTGTACGTGCACAGTGCAGTCCAATATGAGGAAACACTGACACCTATGACAGTGTATGTGCACGTGCGTGTGCACGTCTGTGTGTGCTTCATCTTTTTTTTTTTGGGAACAGAATGGGACAGAGCTGCTTACAGTTTTTCTCAGTCGCTTTAGTACAATTCTCAGATCAGGATTGAAGTTTGCAAATACGTGTGTGCATTTCTCAGAACAAGTTGTACAAACAGCAAAACACTATGGATTTCTTGCAAAAGCCTGTAACTTGCTCAAAATCTTTAGTTCATCTCTCCAAACTAAGTCTTTATGTCATTGAACATGTCAGTGCCATCAGAATGTCAAGTCCTCGAGTCATTGTCTACCAACAAGACAGTCAAATGACTCAGTCATGTTGTCAATATAACTTTAGAGGGAGGTTCTGATGGAAACTATGGCTAAAGTTTGGAGGACAATTATTGTAAAATGTAAGTTACACCTTTTTTGTTTGATTGCAAGAGACTGGACAAGATTCACATTTACACTTTTATTGTTCATATTGTAATTTGTTGACAGACCATGTCATACCAACATAGAAAAAAAACACTGCAAACAGTAACACAAAGGGAAAAAAAAGATAGGACAATATTCTGTCCAACAGTGCAGGCAGTGCAGTAGGACTTGGTGTGGTCTTCCTACACCTCTTGTCGTTCCTGGATGTTAGGCCACAAATTCTCATCCACATCACAGTGAATATCCTCTCTTCCAATGCAGCCAAATATGTTTGTCACATTATGACAACTTGGTCAACCATTTTGCAGTCAATGACTTATACCATGAACTAATGACTAGGTGTTTTTAGGAGGAAGACTATTGCACAGTGAACTATAGAATACATTTTGATCAACATGACATAAACAATTGATAATGTAGCAAAGAGCAGAGAATTGTACAGAATCATTTGCATAGATGTACCAAAGCAATTGCAACTTGTTCAAAGAAGTGAGAAACTGCTTATATGATGAACACAAGTGACATCATGATGTGAAGATTGAACAAATAGTTTGGGGAATTTCATTCTGATCTGAGAATTGTACTAAAGCCACTGAGAAAAAACTGTAAAGGACATCATGGATGGAGGGTTGACTGAGGCTCCTGCCCCTGCAAAGAGGAGTTTTAGTTTGTACTAGAATCACAGAAACCTGGAGATTTTTCGGTCTGGATCTTTCTTTGTTCCACAATCCTCCAAGATCAATCAGGCAAGATTTCCAATCCTCCTTTAGGGTGTGTAGTTCAATGTTTTTAAGAGCCCCTCCCAAGTCCAGACAAACGTATCCGGGGGATCACCGACACGAAACCAAAGCCACCAGAGGAACAGCCCAGGCTAGACGTTTTGGAGATGAATGCAGGGAAGCAGACTGAGAGGTTTCAGACCAGGAAGGAGGCTGACAGAAAGACCATAGAGGGGGGGCATCGATGAAGAAAAGGAGCACGAGGGTGGCTGGTTGAGGTGTGACGGACGCTGAGGTTGGGCTTTGATGGAGGTGGAATGGAGCAGGAGAAAGACAAAGAAGATTTCTGACCTTCCTTCCATGTTGTCTGGAGTTCCTCAAGGCTCCATCCTCAGATCTCTGCTGTTTGACCTCCACATGCTCTCTCTGGGTCAGATCAAGCAAACCAAGTAGGTTTTATGTCACAGTTTTGCAGATGACACACAGATTTATATAGCTGCCACCACAGTCACAACAAGCAACACCAAGATTACATTTTAGGAAACTTTATTAGCACAAGCTTTTGCTTACAGAAAACTCACAGCTTATAAAGGCAGTTTGAAAGTACAGCACAGCGGAACGTTTTTGTTTCCTTATATTTTTGTCGTCATGTTTACATGAGATCCGAGGATCAGCTGCTGTTTGAATGAGACACGCTGACGTCCAGAGAAGGAAATGAGGGCGAACGATGAAGACGTGGGAACCAGTCTCTGCTGCAGACCCCGTCCCAGCCGGTCACCTGTTGCTCTCAGGAGTTTCAGATACAATGAACTCCCACGTCTTCATTGTGGTCGCAGTTGTGAATGCCAAACCCAGGATGATGGCACGCAAAGATGTCTAGCTCCTCTCCTGTGCAATTCACCTCGTCCAGCCAGATCTGACCCGATCCTGCAAACAGCGCAGCAAACTCTGATTTCACGGCAATCGTACTACAGACGCAAAGAGCTGCACAGAAGCCTGCAGAAAACCAGAATATTCATGGACAGATCATTTAGTTAGGGTGAAGTGTCTTGCTCAAAGACACAACAGCACTTGACGGGGGGGGGGGGGTAGAGCTTAAACGATGGAGACGGTTTCTCACCTTGTGTAGCAGCAAAGACTTCGACACAAGAATGGAAGCCAAGCATCCTACAAAGTACTCGTCCATCCAATGGGCCAAAGCTGTCATCACAGATGGTTCCCCAGACATCGTTGTGTTTCACCTCCACCCGTCCTTTGTTTCTGCCCGGAACAAGTCGCACATTCACTAGAGGAAAGAGTTTCACGTGAGGAGGGGTGGATGCCTCTGCAGGTGAGTCTGCTCTCTGACAGGACCTCACTGACCAGCTCATCTCCTCCTAAGACTGAAGCTCAAGCGTTCACAGAAACAAACATCTCACCCCGCGTGAGCACGCCACGAAAGTTTGAGGAGCCCCCCCCCAAAGAGCAACAGAAGAAGAGCCTGAAAAGCTCTGATCTTCAGCCGCTCTAGTCTTTGTCCCACAAACCAGCTGCGCTGTGCCTCATCAGCCTGCAGGGGGCGCCCCAATCTTCTGCGGTCTGTCAGATCTGCTCTTTGGGTCAGAATCGTCTCAACACATCCCCAAAGGAAGGCATGGTCTGCACCCCTGCTGAGAAAAATGTCCTCTCAACGTGTGAGAACGCCCCCGCCGCTAAGAACTCTGGGTAAAATGCTCAGAAACGTGGAGTGAATGGACTGTAGTGTAAATCTGATGTCAATCCCTAAAAGCTTTTCCTTCGCTCTGTTTCATGGACTTATGGAGACCCTGCCCTCCCTCCAGGACAGGAAAAGTTCATGCTGTAGAACTTCCTGGTGAGTTACTGTCAGGAACAGTGAGTAGGTTTGGTCCAGGTCCAGTGAGTTTGTCTAAATATCAGACATGTTTCTTTGCTGTCGTCAACTTGCTCTGGAGTTGAATGGATCCTCTGAGAATGGAAGATTCAACTGTAAGCACACCTGAGTGGCAGTGGCTCAGGTGGTTGAGCAGGTTGGCCACGCCCCCACCCAGTCAAGTGCTGCTGTGTCCCTGGGCAAGCGCTTCACCCTAACTCAAACTTTATTGAACTCTTTCACAAACAGTTGAAGCACAGTGTGCATCAGCCCAGCAGGCACCTGACTACAATACCCATAATGCTCCAACAATCAAAGTCAAACATTTGGACAGATGTTTGAGCTCTGTGTGCCGCAGAACATCTGTCTGATTTATAATAAGGCGGACTGTCTATGCGTCTGGTTTTGCTAGATTTTCCGTCACTAACAGCAATCAAATAAAACCTGTTTATTTTCTGTGTGAATCACGGCTGAAATCCTTCCACATTCACTGCATTAGATGATCCCACGGTACAGGATGTCTTTTCTTTTGTTTTGTTCATGGGAACCTCTGTCAAAAGTCCTAAACTATTTTCTATTACAGAGATTCAGCTCCTTTAGATCTCAACTTCAGAAAGGCTCTTTAATTGTTGATGGTTGCAGACTCCGGATCATTCCTGGGACTAAAACATTGATTTATATGTAAATAAATACATAAAATCGCCCCCAACAAGCTCCTTGATGTTTCTGAGAACATCCTTCTGTCATGGAGCCTCTGGAGGATCTTCCAGCAGGAACTGTCAGACTGAACAGAGGTGGGGGTTCAGACTCAACTGGATGTTTCTGCCTAGATCTAGACTGTAGCATACATGTTTCATGTTAAGGTTTAAGCGTCTCTGTGAAATGCACAGATTGTCTGCTCCTTCTCTCCTCCTTCTGGGTCAGACTTACACTCCTTTCCCGGATCTCCCTTCTGTCCTTTGGGACCTCTGACTCCAGGGATGCCTGTGGGCAGAGCAGCAGACGTAGCTCTTTCTTTACACTAAAGGTCATCTCATCACATCCCCCCACATCATATAGGATCACTCACCGGGGGCTCCAGAGGGGCCGGGGGGTCCTGCTGCTCCTGTTGCAGAGGCAAAAATTAAATGATGAAAGTTTGAAACAGAAACTTTGAACGGCTGAAAACCAGTTTGAAAAGATCGCAAACATCTTTGGAACAACAGCAGGTGACCTGTCGCCATGGAAACGCCAGAATTGGCTGTTTCTCTTCCTGGATTTACCTTTCTGGAAGTACGTGCCGGCTAACCCGCTCCCACATTAATATCCATGTCCTGCTTACCTGAAGGTCCTGGTGGACCCACAACTCCCGGGTCTCCCTTCTCTCCTCTCAGTCCTGCACAACAAGCCGGCAGTCATGGACTCACAAACGTGCAGCAGGACACATGACCAGAGATCAACACAAGATCCAGATGTCAGTGTAAAACATGTCATCTGTGTCATTTCACAATGATGCAGCAGCTCACACACACACACACACACACACACACACACACACACACACACACACACACACGCACGCACACACACACACACACACGCACACACACACACACACACACACCCACACACACACACACACACACTCACACACACACACACACACACACACACACACACACCCACACACACACACACACACACACACACACACACACACACACACTCACACACACACACACACACACACACACACACACCCACACGAACACACACACACACCCACACACACACACACACACACACACACACACACACACACACACACACACACACACACACACACACGCACACACCCACTCTCACCCACACACACTCTCACCAACACACACACACACACACACCGCCCCATAACTAAATAATATTGTCTGCAGCCCACTGTCTGTCAGAAAATCGTCTTTCAAAGACCCCAAAGGTTCTCCTCCGTCATAAACCTGCAGTGGAGCTGCTTGTTTCTGCAGGAAAAGCAGATTTCTCCGAAACCCCTTTCAGATCTGGAAGGTGAAGACCTCAGCCTCTTCACGTGCTCAGCCGTTTCAGGACATCTCTGCGTGCTCCGAGGCATAAAATCCCTTCATTTTTAAAAACTGGTTGAACCAAAACTAGTCAAAGGTGCAGCTGCTCGTCATAACAGACATGATCTTTGAGGATCAGAACACATCACAGCTCTGACCGGGCCTGTGACCCGTCTTTCAACCAGATTTCAGGTCCCCTTTACAAACCTGGACTGAACCTGAAGGTGTCGCTCTGTTCAAAACCCTGTTGTTCAGAATCTGGTCTGAACTGGACCAGACTGCAGGTCCAGTTGGAACCAGCACCACAGTCAGGATCAGGATCAGGTTTGTAGGAGGAGCATCTTCCGTTCTGCTGCAGAAGTTCTCAGATTCTGCGTTCAGACATGCTCCTCACTCCTGAACCAGGAGGAAACCGCAAAGACCGAATGCAGCAGCTGAGGATTTGGTTGGTTTGGTGAGTCACTCTCAGGTCCGGCAGCTTTTTGATACTTCTCCTTTAGAATGCTCAGGTTACACAGGTTTGATCCCCACAGGAACATCATCACACACACGCAGGGATCAAACCTGTGGCCCTGATCCAATCACTGACCTGTGGCTCCAGGGACGCCTGGGTCTCCCTTCAGACCTGCTGGTCCTTCACTTCCTGGGGGGCCTCTGGGACCTGCAGCAGACAGACACTGTAGTGATCAGGTGACCCTTGAAGACGGTGAAACGATCGTCTCTGGATCCTCCAGAAGCTTCCTGCAGGGACTCGTCTCTTTCTGAAAACGCTTTGATTTCTACGACATGACCTGGATTTAGCTCAGCAAGCGGAAGATTCCAGGACAAGTGAGGAAAAGCAACTCCTGTTCATCATAACTTCATCTGCTGGAGGTGGTTCGAGTCCGGCAGCCACAGGAGTTTAGGATCTGTTCGGGGTTAAAAGGGATTTGGAACCAGTGACCACGAAGCACAAGGAGCTCTGCCCTGCCTTGCTCAAGGGCCTGTTCACGACAGTTTTCACTGCAGGCAACAAACTCAAGTCTTTCAAAATAAAAGTTCCTCCATATCTTGATTATATAACTACACACACAACCACAAATACACACACACACACACATACACACAATAATCAGAATTTCGACACTCACCAGCTTCACCTGCAGGTCCTGGTTCTCCACGTTCTCCAACAGGTCCCTTTTCACCCTTGGGTCCTTGAGGTCCAGCAACCCCACTGTCACCTGCACAAGACAAAGTTTGGTTGTCCTGAATTCATGTCTGAGTGGTCCACCTAAACCACCTGGATTTGACTTGGATTGGTCCATTTCAGACCAGAACCTGTGGGACCTGAGGAAGACAGAGCAGTTTCAGACCCCGATGACCCGACCCACTGACAGAAAGTCAGCCATAAATAGGAATGGTCCTAAAACTAGCAGAACCAAGCCAGAACTCTGCTCTGAGAGAACCTCATCTTTGACATGACAATGCAGGTCAAGCAGTGTGGCCCACTGGTTGGTTCTGATGCAAAGACACAGAACCACCAAAGTTCTGCAGGGCTTACCTTTCAGGCCCTTCTCTCCGGGGGAACCGGCCTGTCCGGCTGGACCCTGTGGGCCTGGAGGTCCTGGAGGTCCTGGAGGTGGATGCAGATGATGAGCAGCATGAAGCTGAAGGAACCAGAGAACGTCAGGCGTTGGACTCACCGCTTTTGAGACTGAGGTTTGCCACTTCGCTCTTTAGGTTCTGGTTGCTGGAGTTCAGCAGGTGGAGGTCCGCTCTGAGACCGCCCAGCTGGCCGTCTTCACTACACAGACTGTTGACCTGTTGTCATGGCAACAGATGTTTCAGAAAGACTGTGTAGATCCTCCTCGACCATCACAGAAAACCCAAACTGATCTGTGGGGTGCTCGGATGGACCTGGTTCTGCAAGGCCCAGAGATGGGTTCTCAGGCTCCTGGTCTCCTGGCTGCTGTTTTGGAGAAGATGTTGGAGGTTGTCTTCATTCGGAGGAATGAGATCAGACTTCTGCTTCTCTGATAGCGGCTTCTCCAGAGAGGACTCCAACACGAAAACTGAAGCAGAGGGAACACACATGATTTGTGGAGAACAGGAAGGATGGGGGTGTCAGGTGGTCCTTCAGGAGAATGCTGTCATGGAGGTTCGGAGAAAGGAAGGAGGTCCTGAACCACCAAACATCTCTTCTACAATCAGTCGCTTGTAAACATCCAATGATTCTGGTCTTCAGACCTCCAGGCTTCCTAGAACGTCTCTACATCGTGTTGGGTTTATGAGGAAATCCTGCAGAACGGGGAGAACCAGCAGTACCTTTGTAGATGAGGAAGCAGTTCAGGAGCAACAGCAGGACGACGCCCACCGTCAGCACGCCAAGGCACCACTGTCTTCTGGGGGGGGCAGCTTTCAGTTCTGCAAAACAGGAAAGTTCGTATAATACAAAAGAGGAGCAACTTCAGGGTGACGAGAGGACAGAAGGAGCCCAGAGAACCTGGGAGGTCTCCTTCTCCTGACAGGAAGTTTCTGGAGTTCAGAGTTTTTGTCTTTTTCTTGGTTAAAACCAGGTCAGCAGGTCCAAGACCAGCAGGGTTTGTGGTTTCAGCTGCAGGTCCAGCAGACATATGGGAGTCTCCTCTGGTCTTTCTGAGGAAACCTGAAGCAGTGCTGCCACCTGCTGGGGAAATCCCGCTCCTCCTCCCGACATCCTGGATCAGAGCCTGGGTCGAGTCTTCTTCATTACAGGCGCTCACATGAGAAGAACTCAGATTACTCCTTTAATCTTCTGTTTTCCAAGCAGCTCCTGAATTTACTACACCTTTGCTCACCTGAGACCTGCCTGTGAGCTCCTCTGCAGCCTTCAGTCTGTCGTCTGTCAAAGCCTCTGCTTTTGTTTTAAACTATCTTACCTGGAGTTTGGCACTCAGCAAAAACTCGTTTATCTGATTAATTCTAGATCGTTCGTCAAAGATGTTAAAGTCCAGGTCGGGTGTTAAAGTCCAGGTTGGGTGTTAAAGTCCAGGTTGGGTGTTAAAGTCCAGGTCGGGTGTTAAAGTCCAGGTTTGGTGTTAAAGTCCAGGTCAGGTGTTAAAGTCCAGGTTAGGTTTTAAAGTCCAGGTCGGGTGTTAAAGTCCAGGTTGGGTGTTAAAGTCCAGGTTGGGTGTCCGGTTGGTTTCCAGCTCCTTGATGCTTCTTGTTGACCAAACACACCTCATCCGGGTCAGAAGCAGCAGGTGTTGGACCCTGAAAACCCCGAGTCTTCCTCCCAGCAGACTCACTCATGGTGGCCCACAGGGCTCTGTCATGGTCCAATCTCTTTTAGTCTTCACCTCCTTCTCTGTTTACCCTCAAACATCTCCAGCTCAGACTTCGTCTGCAGAAGTCAACCAGCTGATGTTTCTCCTCATTTCTGTAGGAAGAACTTTGAGGTCTCACCAAACGCCAGAATCCAAGTTTCTTTGTTCCTGTGAACTTTCACCAAAATGGTGGATGTGAGGAAGACCAAAGCTGTGTGAGCTCTTGGCCGTCGTTTACTCACCGTCAGGCTGGAGGCGGGACAGACTGCTGCTGCTGCCTGACATGTCAAACAGCGGGTTGAAGTAAACTTGAGCCGTGCTTTTCTCCTCTTCTGCCTCCATGCTCTCCAGAGCCCAGATGTTCCTCACTTCCTGCCTCAGCCACTTTAAGACTACCCCCCCCCCCCACATGCACACATTTGCCACAGTCGCTGTTTTGTAGCTGATTGGACAAAATTGTGGAGGAAACATCACAATGAGGAAGTCAGAGCTGCAGGCTTCCACTGTCCTGTAGAAAAAATGGACGCTGCGATATCTGACAACAAACCAACCTCCAGCTGGTGGAGTGTGTGTGGGGGGGGGTCCTATTGGGGGTAAAATGATGCCTAGCCTCAGGTTTCCCTAGGGCTGGGTATCACCAATCATTTCCAGAATCGATTTGATTCGATTCAGCAGAGCCTGGATCGAATTGAAACTCGATTCTACCAAATTTTTTCGATTCTTTCGATTCACTTGATTCAGTTTTGAATTTGCACGGTTTACACCTTTAGACACATTGGCATAGAAATGCAATAATAATCTTAATGTGTTTTAAAGATATTCATATTAATCTGATGCCGTTCACATACTGTAAATCTATTAGTGACATAATAAACCAGTCAGATTGTTAACACCACAGTGTTCCAGGGCTGAGAAACTCCAACAAAAATGTTCCGATCATTAACTTTGTAAAGGTTCTAAACTGCTTAATATTACAAAAATAACTGTTCTGCCTCTACTGGAGGTGTTTCAGTTTGGCCACTAGGCGGAGCTACTATAGCTTTACACATTAGCATTGCTAAACATACATGCATTAAATTAGCATTAAATGTTAGCATTAGCCGTCCTATGGGAAACTCTATTATACGTTAGCATCAAGCTAGCTTACATCGCTTTACTGCTGTTATTTGTTAGGTCGCCGGAAAAGTTAAAGTCTCAACATAGCGTGACAGTGGAGTGCAGAATTTGTTCTCCACATTTGACCCATCCCTGGGGGAGCGACGAGCTGCAGGCGACCCGCGCTCGGGAGGCGGTAGTGTTAAGGGTCTTGCCCAAAGGCCCTCACCGGGTGATGTTTATTGCTCGCCATTGATATGGTAATTGCCCCATTGTATTCTTGTGTGGTAATCTTTCACCGAGCTGCCCAGGAAAGGCGTTAAAGATCCGTCTCTAATGTTATAGATCAATTATTGATTTATTAAGCTCTGATTGATTCAGATCAATTAATCAATTTGGTCAAGCCAGCCCTAGGTTTCCTGCTTTTCTCTAGGAGGTCATCAGCAGCTTTGAAGCTTCACTTATTCAGAAAAGAATCATCAAAATCAAACGTTTACTTTTCTGAAGACGAGTGAAAACCAACATTTTTGCAGATCAAATGAAATTGCTACAAGTTCTGACCACGATAAAAACCTGAGCCAAACAAAAGTCTCCTGAAAGAAGCGGACCCAGACTGACATGTGGGTTCTGAGGGGACTCTCCAGGTTCAGGTCTTGGATCAGTACCTGGACTCTTAGGTGACCTGATGTCACACTTTTCCATATTTCCTTCCTTCCAAAGAAGCACAGAGAGCATGATGCTCCCACCTCCGTGTTTCACTTCAGAAGACCTTCTCCTTCTTACGTTTAGGTTTCAAATGTCTACATTTCAATTGAAGAGCTTCCTGAGGTCACCATGACAACGATCTCAAGCAGCAATCTCCCTGAAGCTTCAGGCGCAGAGGAAATCTTCTGACCTTTAGTGCCGCCTTGGCCTTGGTTCTGGTGCAGCTCGTCTGGAGAAGCAGCTCTTAGACCGGAACGGCAGTCACCTGTCTGAGATCCGTCTGGCTGTTCAGGTTCCTGGGAGCCAAAGCCCAGCTCCTCCAGAGAACCTGAGATGCAGATCTGCAGTAGGTGTGGAGGCCCGGAGCTGAGGAACATTCATGACAATCTAATAGGAGGACGCTGAGTCTGTGCTGCAGACTTCAGCTGAACCCCTGAGCTCCAATCTTCAACAAATCGCCTCCTCTTCTGCACCATCTGCTGCTTTTTCTGTTCATCCATCCATTTGTTGACCCTTCTTAACACCCTTCAGTTTGATGGGGTTGCTGGAGCCTATCCCTGCCACTTTCGGGCAAAGGCGCGGATCCTCCTGGACAGTTCCTCAGGACTTTCTCTGCTCACGTTTTGATTTTGTGGAATGGAGTCTATTTTGGTGATTCAGCTCTTAGGTCACGGCTGATCGTGTTGATTCACACGATTCATGGTCACATAAATCCAGTTCATGCAAGAAGGAAAGAAGAAGTCACCGCTGGTTCCTCCTCTTAAAACAGATCTGTTTCGCTTGTCTCAGCTGAAACCGACTTTGCTTCCGCTTTCAGCAGATCTGAAATCCTGATCGTTGATGATGAACTCTACAGTTCAGCTGAGTCTTGACTTAGACAATGCACATTTATTAACGCTCTTTCTGAGTCCTTTTTTGAAGGCCTCACGCTATGCAGAAAAAACACAAATCCTTATCAATTACTTTTGACTGGTTTCTAGTTAAATAACCTATTACTTGACGTGATTCCTGCTAATATTCTAAAGGAAGCTTTTGAAACTGCAAGGCCTGGACTATTTTTAGCAGGTCCTGAAGCTCTGGAGTTGTTCTGTCTGCTTTTAAACATGATGTGGTTAAGCCTCTTCTTAAAAAAACTCATCTGGACACCCGTTTTATCTCATTTTAGACCCGTTTCCTATTTGTCATTTTTTAGCAGTTGCAGCTCCTTGTGAACACAATTTTTATTTTGGGAAGCTCTAGCTCGGGTTTAGATCTCGGCACAGAACAGAGTCCGCCTGCTGAAGGTGGCATCGCTGTGTCCGTTGATGCTCTGCTGCTGTTGGACTTGACTGCAGCTGTTGACGCGGTGGACCTTGCAGGCCTCCTGCCTCCACTATGACATCACGTCGTGCATCTGCGGCACCGCACTGACAGGAGAGGTTTTTCAGTCTGGATTGCTGAGGCCTCCTCATGGTTAATCCTCCGTCCTGCTCCTTTTTCTTTATACCTGCTGCCTCTCGGTTCTGTCATTGCACAGCATGATGTCTCTTTTCATTGTTATGCCGATGATCTGCAGATAAATCTGCCCCTAAGTTAGAGAAAGTCCGTTGATGACATAAAGCAGTGGTTGATCCAGAATGTTCTGTATTTGTACGAGTCAAAAAGAGATAGAATTGTGTGTGTGTGTGTGTGTGTGTGTGTGTGTGTGTGTGTGTGTGTGTGTGTGTGTGTGTGTGTGTGTGTGTGTGTGTGTGTGTGTGTGTGTGTGTGTGTGTGACACTGAAACTTCTGCTCTGCAGCTTCTCTGATCCTCCAACGTGAACTGCTCATCTGTAGCCACCAGGGCGCAGCGGGTTCCATCAAGGAGCTCCGGCATCATCAACAGAGCTTCATCTGCGGTTCTCCAAAGGAATCTGCTCCAAGCGGGTTTTTTCCGTAGGTGACAACCCCCCACCCCACCATCATCCCCTCAGACCCTGTTTTGGATCATTATCGGAGCTTTTTCCTCCCCCTGTCCTTTCTCCAACAGTCTGATCTTCTCCCAGAAGGTCATCATTCTGTGGCCTGCTCCACCTTCATTCTACGAAATGACTCTGATGTCCAGGTTTGGCATATTTCCTGCCTTTCTGGGAGAAAAATGAACATTCATCTGCAAAGTCCATCAGGAGACTCTGACATGGTCACGTGACTTCAGCTTCCCCTTCACTAAACTAAGCTTTTGTGCATCGATTGTTCCTGAAACGATGAGGATTTTATGTTAAAGATTGTTTTTATTTTACCTGGAACTTAGAATTCAAACCTTCGCTCCAAACTTTAATAAAACATAAAACAGAATAATCAAAACATGACTCAGCAGAATTCTGTTGGATTTTCTACTTCCTGTTCTGTCTCCGCTAGTTCTCCTTTTATTTTTGATCATGTTATTGCTGGGATTTATCATCTAGTGATAAAAAAATTACGATTTATTTTAAAATTTGGATTTTATTATGGTTTACTTTATTAAAAACAGACAAGAATAAATGTACTTTATTTTAAATCGAAACAAAAATAAATGAATATTAGCAGAAAAACACAATAAAAACAATATTTACTGGTGGAAAAATGTGCGCTTTTTGTTCTTATTTTCGCATTTTTTAATGACTCTTTAAATTAATAATACATGGATTTATAGTTTAATAAATTGATCAATTGTGCTTCTGTTTACACCCTTTCATTTTGTCCAGATCGGAAAGTCTCCGTTTGTGTTTTTGCTCTGACCCCCCCCAAGAAGCGGTGCGTATGCGCTGCGCGCGCGCGCAGCTCTGATGGACGGCTTGGCACGAGCGCAGTGACAGTCGCCCATCGTGGCCCTTGATAAACACGCGCGGAATTAGAGACGATCAATTATCCGCGGCAGCTCCACATCACCGCCGCGAGATAAGAGCGCGCGCGTGCGCCGCACGGCCTGCGGAACAATGTCGGAAACAAAGATGAGAACGCGCCGCGAGCAGTCCAGGGGTGGCACGCGCGTGCCAATAAAAAGGTGCGTCTAATGAGTGTGGCAGGTGAAGCGAGCGAGAAGACAAAGACTCGTGAAAACGAGTCTGTACGAGCACGAGCGCGGAGTGGGTCAGAGAAAATGTAACAGTGAAAACATGACAACAAACACGGAAAAAGCAAAAGGAAAATGAAAAACAGTAATTCAAAGGAAAAAAGTTACACAAAAATAGGAAATAAATTAATAAAAAATCAAATGAAAAAAATCCTCAAAAAGAACAAAAGAAATAAAAGGATTGTCGCACGAACACGGAGGTACGTGACCCACAACGAGCAGGAGGCCGACACGCGCTCCACCGCGCGCGCACTGCTCTAAGTATGCGTGGGTTTGTGCTGTTAGATCCTCGTGCGCGTTTGATTCTAGTTTACCTGTTTCTGCTCACCTTTCTTCTCCCTCTTGTTGCTGTGCGCATGCGGTGCGCATGACAATGAGGCCCTTTCTGTCAGTTTACTGCACGTGCGCGCGTGAGTGTGAGGAAAAGTCCGTCTTGCTTATCCTCCGCTGCAGCAGACAGCGGTAATCGGGCCGAACCTTTGTGGTTCCGCCTGTTCGGTCCTCCTGTCGGTTTACAAACGCCGGACGTCATTGGACGTCGTCACGCGGGGTCCAAAAGCTTCCCGCTCGCTGATTGGCCCGCTGCGCTCCGGCTCTAATCGCTGCGTCCCGGCCCGCTGACTCTCCACCGGACTGATGCGAGGACAGGTTCGGCCGTCAGAGCAGCGAGCACTGCGGGGAGCCGCCGACCATGACGCGCCGGAGCTGCGGCGCGCTGCCTGGACACCCCCGTTCCGACAGCACAAGCAGGTTCTAGTGGTTCTGGTTGATTTGGGTCTAGAAACCGAGGCTCACAGCAAACTGGCCCGACGGAATAGCACCGGGTTCCGTGGACAGACAGCGATGGAGACACAGCGGGACCGGAGCAGTTCGGACAGCAGCGACCCGGAGAGCGTGTCCCCGGGTCCCAGCCTGCCCTCCCCGCCCACGATGCCGCTCCAGGCCCAGCAGGCCCACCGAACCACCAACTTTTTCATCGACAACATCCTGCGGCCGGACTTCGGCTGCAAGAAGGAGCTGGGTTTGGGCCCGCGGGACCGGGCGCACACATCCGGGCGGCTGCGCGCTCACCCACTGCTCAGCAGGCCCAGCCTCCCCGGGACACCGAACCAGGACTCGAACTGCAGCAGTGACAGCATCTCCTCCTCCTCCTCCTCCTCTTCGTCGGTACAAAGTCCAAAGAAGAGCGACGGCAGCGCTGTGGGGCCCGAGGGCGGCGGCGGCGTCAACCCGGCGGAGAGGAGCGAAGAGGGGGCCGCGGACAGCACCTCCTCCCCGCTGGCGGCTCTGAAAGGAACCGCGGCGCAGACGCAGGACAGCCAACCGCTGCTGTGGCCCGCGTGGGTCTACTGCACCCGGTACTCGGACCGGCCGTCATCTGGTAAGGCGACACATTCGGTTCCGTTGCGCCGCAGTCACCCCAGCTCAGAACCGGAGAGAGAAGCTACACACATTTTACACACAGTTTAACACAACAGCAACAATAATAATAAAAATTTAACAATAAGTTTAACAATAATTATAATACTAATAATAACAATCATAATTTTAATAATAATAATAATCACAATAATAATAACAATTTTTATAATAAAATGTAAAAAATGGTATGAATACTTTAAGTCTAACCACAGATGTTTGTTTAATTGTTCTGCATTTGTTTCTTTTTCAAAAATACCAATAACGGTCACGCGCGTGATTTAAAATAATCCAAAATGCCTCCTTTAAAATAATACTAATTAAATATATTAATTTATTTTTTTCATAGTACTGTCATTTCTGTCATTATATTTTTTTATTATAGCAACTCTTTTATTTTTATAATTAAATGTTCTAAAATTTCTAAATAAAATATTTTTATTTAATTATTTTTAAATCTTACCAAACATGCTTTGGATTTTACACTTTTTCTTTTAAATAAAGACTAAACAGTTCTACTAAAACGTAGCACTGAGCGTGCTGGACCGACAAAGGTGCAAACACGTGCACGGTTCTGAAATGTCCCGTCTGAGGTTCGGTCCAAATAAGCGAACCTCATGTTTGACCGTCGTTCATCGGTCACGCGCCTTGTTACAACAAAAGAAATAAATGTTTTGGACTTTATAACATTTTTCTCTTTTGTGATTTTCGTTTTTTTCATCCGCAAAGGCCTAAATTCTATTACACGTCACGTGCAGAGAAAGACAGAACACGCACGCGGTGTTTGAGTTGAATTAATTCCTTTCATCTTCATTTTTCAGCTGCATAAAACTATGAAACCTTCTTTAGGGTTAAACTAAAGAAAACAACAATAACTTCATAATTAATGAAAAAACAGAACAAGGTTTTTGGCGCGTTGGTGTTGATCGTCGCGCGCACGTCAATCAGCTGTTAGATGCAAAAATAAAGTTTAAAGTCGTTGATTTAAAAGCAAAATAATCCTAAATAATACAACCATTAATTCGCAGAAGTATTTAAACACTAAAACTGTTGCTGCTCCATGTCAGAAGTTCCGTTCTTAGCATTTTTATGATTGATTTAAAATAAAAAATTAAACAGTTTTCAGGTCAGAAACGTTTTTACTGTCAGCGCGCGGCCGTGTTCCTGCAACCGTCCATGCATGTTTAATCACGGCGTGCACGCGCGCACCCATTACAGCAAAACCCAAAGGGGAACTTGGAGGTCACGAGACCAGGGAAACACGATGTTTTCGGACCGAACCGAGGAAAGTTCGGTTGCGGCTCGCTTACTGACACCGGTTAAGATTACGCACGGTGTGTGTGTGTGGGGGGGGGGTCCAGGTGGTTTATGCTGGATTTCATGATCGCAGGCTTAACCCGTCCAGGTGAGAGTCGTGCACGCGCGCGTGAGGGGCTCTAGTCATCGCGTTTCCCCCACAGAGCAGCAGATCCTCATCAGAGGTCCAACATGGAGAAGTTAAGTAAAAAAACGATTTGAGAGTTTTAACTGACCCTCATTTATCCGTGAAGTAAAGGAGGCGCCCATCTTCTGTTGCCATGACAACAGTTTTCCAGACACTTTATTTGTTGTTAAAAAGTTCTCTAATGTGCGAGGT
>CM074490.1:38449063-38522751 GCA_037389245.1 Oryzias sinensis
TTGATCAGCGTGACAAAGTGTGCTCGTTTTTTTCTTTTCCCCAACTTTATTGAAACAAACTCCTCTCCTAAATGCACACTCTGCCAGGCTCAGATGCAAATATGTTGACCAATCTTTGTTAAGAGTGGTGTAAAGTCATTATTTGGGTTGCCAGATTGGTTCAGGTGTGCTGACGGGGGATCGTTAAAGTGCAGGCAACTTTCTTTTGCACAACATTCAGAGCGCACGTTGGTACGGAAGTTCTATGAAATGGGTTGCCAGATTTGGGTCTTTTTTATTTAATTTTTGTCGCCACTTCGGGGCCCTGGTGGTGACGGGGGCCCTACGCGGCTGCGTAATTCCCGTATAGGGAGGGCCGGCCATGCATGGAGGCATCTGAGATCCATCTGCATGTTTGGCGCCGCTCTCTGACTTACTTCCTGTTTGTTTTTTTGTTGCTCTTGAAGAAGGACAAAGGTGTGAGACCTTCACCTGCTTGGATAGACGTGTCAGGTTATAAAGCAGCAGAATGGTATTAAGCACTCGCCTGAATCTTTGCTTTGAACTCCTGATGTTTATTGAGTCCGATTTTTGCCTCATTTGTAGTTGTTAGCTTATAGTTGTTATAGTTTTCTGAATATGAAGTTATGGCTGTGTGGCAGCTGTCCGTTTCTGGAACACAGAGAACTTTTTGGTTCCTGCTGGTAGAACAAGCAACTGGTGAGAATCTCAAGGAGAGCTTCACCTTTGGCTCAGATCCTTCTCCACTACATCAGATGTATGCAGCCACCCCACTGCTGCAGCCGCTACATCCGTCCGTCTGTCAATCCAACTGTCCACCCTCACTCGTAACCAAGACCTAGAGCGACTGAAGCTCCTCCCCTTGGGGCCGTAGCTCTCCACCTGCCAGGAGAGGGAAACCATCTAGTCCTGGTTGAGAACCATGTCCTCCAACCCCATCACTTCTGTTTGTAGTCATTAAAAAGATTAGGGCCACCTAGTCTTTGATGTCTAGACAAGACAGAAGTGATGTAACGGAGCAACCTTACTTAATTAGTAAATAAATCTGACCATGGTCAGCATGGCAGTGAAAGGATGGAGCCCAGAGGAAGGAGGTACAGAGAGAGTAAAAGTGGTCCTAAAGTAGAGCCCTGTGGAGCCCCAAACAACAACAAGCAGTGAAAGAATCAGATAAGACACGCTCACACACACAGAGCCAGTCTGTTGGGTCCGTCCGGTCTCCTCCTTTGTCAGCAAATCCAACTCTCCACCAGACGGTGATCCGTTGAAAGCTCCGCCCTTCTCTTTGGTGCCCTGGACGCACTGCCATAGGTCACATGATACAACCAATAGTCGGTCGGGGACCTCCTGCCTCAGATGTTCTGGTGTGACATGCTTGTGCTAGAAAATGGTTTTCATTACAGACAAACTGTGTGTCCAATCCCAAAACACTACTTGGGTTCAGATCAGAGAGGCCGTTGGTCTCGATCACGCCCTTCCAGGTATCACTCTCATTGCCCACAATGAGTAGAAGTGAGGTAGAAAAATGGGCGTCTCCCATTTTCTGTTACCCCTCCTAGAGATCCCAAGTACTCCTCTTTTGTCGACATGCCGAGGCCACATGACCTGACCCCAGTCTGTAGGCGCAGGGACGCGACCTTCTTGTTAACAGAGGGGAACCTCAACACAAGACAAAACTACCCCGTCATGTCTCACCATGGGCAACTCAGAGTCCAATGCCTCTGGGTTTTAGCGCCCACAACTGTATGTGGAACCCAAATATGTCTAGCTGGTACTGCTCATCTTTCCACACAAGCTCAGGCCCGTTTCCGCTCTGTGAGGTGACATTCCAAGTCCCAATGGTTGGATTTCATCCCTGTGGGTTGGGCCGGCTGGGCCCCACCCTTGGCTGCTGCCTCATCTTTGTCTGTCCTCTTTTCTTCTGCTGGTTTTTTAAATCTTTTTGACCTTTTAATGTATTTTTTATTCAGAATGGATTTGGTTCTAAAATCCTTTGTAATACAGTTAGCAGACGCAGGACAGTCCTGTTTTGACGACGCTCCTGAATGAAGACCTGCTCCAGATATGATCAGGATCTAAGAGGACATCACCTTCATCAGCCGAGGAGCTGAGGCTGAGGTCATGTTTCACGTGTCACTTCCTGTTTCACGTGTCACTTCCTGCTGGTCTAAACCTTCCAGAAGTCAGACTGCAGCCATGCACTGATGCTCTGAGCTGCCGATTTATGGTGAACTTGGAGCCCTGCAGTCACTCATAGAAGAAAATGGACTTCCAGGTCCTCCTTTGGGGAGGCTGAGGTCACTCGCCGAACTTCTGCATGGAGGATCTGAGATCTGGGTGGCTTAGAGTCTGGACGTGCACACCTGCAGATGCTCACAGCCTTCATAAAATGAAAACAGGAGAGCTGTGGAGGTCAGACTGAGCCTCTGTGTGGTCTCCTTTCTGCATCTGGATGGAATGAGACGCTTCACACCCGGCTCAAGTTAAGGCAGCACAGGTTCGGGATCAGTCCAAGTTTGAAAAATCTGCTCCTGTGAGCAGCGTGTCACCTGAATCTCTGCAGAGAAAGGTTTCCATGGAGCTGTGGTTCAGAGACCAACGTCCAGATGGGCCGACACCAGAGTCAACAGCAACATCAGAGGAGGTTTGATGCCACGCTGCTCCACACCAAAGCAAAAGCAGGTTAACATCTGGAAATCATCATTTCTAATTGGACAGGCAGCAGTTTGTACGATGGTGTAGTGGTTAGCACTCTCACCTCACTATGACAAGGTTCAAATCCCAGCTGTGTTCTCCTCGGGGTTACCTGGGTTGATTGGTGGCTCCACATTGTCCAGGCTGGTGTTCCTGAACTTACGGGAAACCATCCAGATCTTCCAAAAAGCATCTGCTGACATAAAAACATCAGAATGTCAGAGGTTTTTATGTCAGCACTCTGAGGGAAATTAGTAGGAAAAGTGAAGTTTGATTTGATATCTTCAAGAACTTATTGTTCCAGAATTTTCCAAACAGATCTTTTGTCATAGGGGCTGTGCAGTTGTGTAGTGGTTGGCACTCGCATCTCACAGTGAGAAGGTTCTGGTTCTGGTCTTTACTGTGTGGAGTTTGTATGTTCTCCATGTTCACGTGGGGGTCTTCTCTGGTTTCCCCCCCCCACAGTCCAAAAACATGTTTTATGGGATCATTGGTGTCTCTAAATTGTCTCTTTGGCGTGAATGTGTGTGTTTGTGTGTCCCCCTGTGATGAGCAGTAGCTGGGATAGGCTCCAGCATCCTCAGTCTGCAGAGGTTCTGGGACGTGAGGCCGAAACTTCACTGACGGCATCTGATGTTTATCTCATTTGACAGTGAGTCCAAATAAATCAGGGAGCAGCTTCTCTTCAAAGTGTTCCTAATTTCCTTTATTTTCATAAAAATGACAGGTTTTTTAGCTTTCCTCTGGCTGACAGCAGAAGGGTTGAAGAGCAGTTCCTGCTTCTGCAAAGACTGTTCTTATCCTCACACGAGGAGCTGATTGTCAGCTGATAACCTCCTCCTGACATGTCAGAGGGAGGAGCAGAGGAACCTGTGCAACGGCGCTCAGCAGGTCAAAGAGGACATTCTTCTGCGCTCCTGCGCCTGAGCGTGATCCCTCATGTCTTATCGGAGCGGCGCCTCATCTTCCTGCTGCTGATAATGACAGGCTCCACGCTCCAGCCCGAGGTCCTGCCGACTCCATCCGGACGCCTCCAACCTGAACCCAGACAGGACACCAAGCTCAGAGCCGTTACCTGGATCCATGAATGACATTCTACCCCCCCCCCCCCCCCCCACCACACACTCACCATCCAACCCCACCAGGTTGAGTGTTCAGAGCTGCAGATGCAAACCCAAAAAAAAGTTTGATCTCTTTTCACATGAACTTTCCTCAGCCTGTCACCAACTCATGGCGCTCTTGAGGCTGAGCGCACGTGAGGCCGAGCTCATGTGAGGCTGAGCGCACGTGAGGCTGGGCGCACGTGAGGCTGATCGGCGCACTTTGATGTTTATCTTTCATCAGACAGTGACACGGTGACAGAAAGTGACTGAAAGTGAACGACCGGCTGTGAACACCTGGGATGGGGCGACACACCTGAGAGGCGGAGCTGAAGGAAAGCAGCCGCTGCTGTGGTCAGATCCAGAGGGGAACAGCTGAGGACATCATATGGTTCCTGACGCGTGGAACCACGGTTCATGGTTCATGGAACGTTTGGCAGAAACCACAGCAAACAGGAACGTTCTGGGTTGGAATCTGAAAGGTTCTGGTTCTGGTCTGGAACAATTTAGAAACTGGACTCTCATCCTGAGGAAGTGTGAAGGATGGGATGTTCTATCCCAGTTTGATTCTGAAGGTGGTGGGGGGCAGAGGGGGCTCCCTTCAGTGATTGAAGGACAGACTTTTCTCCAAATATCCATCAGCTCAGAACATTCCTCCTTAGAGAAGATAAGCATCTCTGGGGGGTGGGGGGCAGGTTCGCAGCCTCCTCTTCCTCTCAGACGCCGGCCGCATCCTCGCTTCCATTAATCAGGTGTGTCAGAAAGTCGATCCTATCGGCGCCCCGCGCAGGGATGACGCGGCGTTAAGTGCTCACCGCGACCCCTCCGTGTCACTGAACTGTACAATTAGACCCCGCCCCCCCGACACTAAGAGACAGGCAGTGATGGAAGAACAGCCAAGGCTGCCATCATAACTCACTGATGATGACGGGGGTGGGGGCTCACCTCACCAATTACATCCGTTTCCTGTCTGCGTGCAGCACAGCGCCACCTATCTGATCCTCTGTCAGCATCTGAATTACAGCCTGACTCCTCCCACTCTGGCAATTGTGACGGCCACGGGGGGGGGGGGGGGTCTGGACCCTCAATAAGACAGTGATGGGAGTGAACCTTGGAGGAAGATCAGCACAGGAATGGTCAGGATTTCCAAAACCTCCGTCATGCTCCACGTTCTCTCGGCGGTGCTGCGGGGGCTTGGAGGGTCTTGGGGGGCTTGGAGGGTCTCAGATGAAGCTCTTTGGTTTGGATCTTCATCCCCTTCATCATCATCAATTTCTGTGGTTCTGTGCAATGGAGTCTGAAGAACCTCTCATGTGTGTCTCCATGAAGCTCCTCCATCAGCTGCTCTGATCCGCTCATCTGTGGGGTCTGAAGGTATCCCACCCCCCTGGCATGGGGGGGCTGAGGGCTCTCCATCGGCCTGTCATGAGTCTGCAGATGAGCGGCTAATAGGACATTACTTGGGGCCCCCCGCCTGACCGGACAGCTGATTAATGTCGCAGGAGATGACTCAGGGCCAGGGAGGGGGGGTTATATTGGAGAGAGCAGGATGATGAACGAGGAGCGGAGCCCATGGCCGTGTCTCATTAGCACGGCTGCTTTCTGGCATTAAGCTAATGTAGCGCGTCGGGGCAGGGTTCATGGGGATTGGGGGGGGGGGGGGTCCACAGGAGGAACACAAGGAGATGATGAGGAGAGAGGAGTCTAAAGATCTAAGCCGGCAGGCAGATGGAGAAGACATCCCCCCACACCTGAACCACTACTAGGACCACCTGACCGTCTTAGCAGCAGGTCTCTGATGCTGATGATGCATCCAGGTCCCAGCAGGTCCCGGGGGTCTGAGGTGCAGGTCCCGGGGGTCTGAGGTGCAGGTCCCGGGGGTCTGAGGTGCAGGTCCCGGGGGCCTCAGCAGACTTGGGGTCAGAGACCACGCTGCTAAAGACTCTGAGCCATCTGCTCCAATTCTCCCAGTGGGACCAGACCCTGAACCAGCACAGAGCCAGATGTTGGACCCAATCTGGTTCTTGGTTCTGTGGTCAAAACCTGGATGACATATGACATAATCCGTCCTAAGGCCTGGATGTTAAACTTTGACCTGGTCATCATTGTCTTGGGTTTCATCTAAACCTCAGTTTGGGTGTAAACTTTAGTTTGTTTGTTCATTATCTCATCCATCCATTTTCTTAACCTGCCATCTCCCATTCAGGGTTACGGGGTTGCTGGAGCCTATCCCAGCTACAGTTGGGCCAAGGCAGGGTACATCCTGGATAGAACGCCAGTCTGTCGCAGGACACACAATCATTCCCACACACTGACACAGTCACACCTAGGGACACTTTAGAGTCACCGATGAACCAATTAAGCGTGTTTTGGGATGGTGGGAGGGGGCTGTGGCGTCCAGAGAAAACGCACACATGTATGGGGAGAACATCCAAACTCCACTCAGAAAGGTCCAGCTAGGATTTGGACCAGGAGCTTCTCGCCGTGAGGCAAGAGTGCTAACCACTGCACCACTGCTCTTTCATCTGTTAGTTAATTTGTTCATTTAGTCATTTGTTAGACAGAATCATCAGTTCGTAGACGGTTGGGTTGTTTGTTCAACTGTTAGATCATCAGTTTATTTATTGATCGCTCCTTTGTTTGTTTGTTTATTTAATTGTTCGTTGATCATTTGTTCAATCATTCTCTAGTTGATTAGATGGAATTATTCATTTGTATGCTGATCATTCATTAATTGTTCGTTAGCTTGTTGGTTCATTCAAACGTTTCTTAGTTCTTTAGATTGTTTGTTCGTTTGTTCATCTTTTGTTTGATCATTCACTATATTGTTTGTTTGTTGATTGTTTGTTTGTTTGTTGATTGTCCGCTCGTCAGTAGCCCTGGTTGGTGTGTGTCCACCTGTGTGTGTGTGTGTGGAGCAGGTGGGGGGGGTGGTGTTGTAGCTTAAGACTAGTTTTGAACGAGGTTCTTCATTGACCTTTGACCCCCAGGATCCTCTTTTCCCAGCCACTGTGTTGTCTCAGAGAGCAGGTTTTAGAGGAGCTCAGCTGCCTGAACGGACCAAAACACCCATTTGGGATTTCCCATTGTGAGAAATGAATATTATACAATAATACACTTTATAAAGTTGATGTTTGCATTTTATAGCCCCTTAAATACTCCCAAGGCTTTTTTTAAGTCTGTTTTAATGTTATTTTGTTTTTCATCATTTCTGTTGATGAAAACAGGAAAAGAAAAACTAAAAATGAACAGATTCTATTTTCTGTTTGTCTTCTGCTGCAGCGATTCTGTTCACAGAAACTATCTCAGTTTTTGGGGAGTCTGTGCATGTGTGTGTGCGTGTGTGTGTGTGCGTGTGTGAGAGCCATCTGAAGGTGGAAGGGTCTTTATGGGGTCTCCTGGGTCTTCAATCTGTCCCATTTCAGCTTTATGACCCAAAGAGCAGGTCTGGGTCAGTGGTTTAACCCTGGATAACGCCCCCCATTACTTGTGGTGTCACTTACATTCTGACAAATATCCCATAGTGTGAGGACAACAGGCCCCGAACAACCATCTAATTATGTATCAATGAGTCAACAGTTTCATGTAATTGTTTTCTCTGAGAGGGTGAGACTGTACACACTGAAAGAGCAGGTTAGTAGTAAATCTGACGGTTCCACCAAATGGACAAACTTACTTGAGAGACTTCGGCTCTGACTGTAAAGTGCTGCAGAGCCTGAAGCCCCTCCCACTGCTGGAGGGCACGCTCAGGTACGCCAGACGTCAACATTGAGAACCCAGCAGAGAATCAGATGTTCCAGTGCAGTGTGCTTTCCTGGAGGAGCAGGAATATTTTGCTTTCGTCCGGTTTGCTCGACCCTCCTGAGGCCTTCATGAAGAACCCTGCGGTGGCGCCCTCATCAGCGCTGCGGTTCCATCAACAAGGTCAAGCTCTAGTTCTGCTCCGGATCACTGACTCCTCCTCCCACCAGCCGCCCTTTCCCACCTGACCCACTGCAGGGCTGGTGGCTGGAAGAGCTCTTATTAAAAGGGGCCGGCTCTCTCTTGTGAAGCGCTCACGTCTAGACGGCTCCTCGCCATGAAAGGCTGGGAGGCCCCGCCCTCACCTTCATCCTCTCCCGCCTTTGTTTGGGCCCCGCAGCCTTCCGTCCTCCCCGCTGGCACAGGACAAATGCCGACCAGCGCCACTTCCTAAACGTGTCAACGGGCGCACTGACTCCCCAGCGGGCCTCTGCCTGGGCGGAGGGCCACGTGGCCCGACCATGCCGCCAGCACAAGAGGCGGGATGCGAAGTCAGTCATGGCGGGAGAAGGCGACTGAATATTCATCTGAGCTACTGTCTCATGTTTTCAAATGGGGTGAAAGAATGCAGGCCTTTACAAACTACAGCAACACCCCCCCCCCCCCACTCCACGTCCTGCTGCTCATCCCCCAGCCTGTCATGCCCCCCCCCCCAACCCTCACTCTTATCATCAGCCATGCCTGCTCAGGCTCAGAGGTATGGGGGGGGCTTCATGGCATACTGGGGGGTTGGGGGGGCTCTGGCACAAAGGAGCCATCTTCCTCTCTCTCTCCCCCCCTCCCCCCCAGATTGTTTGCAGTGTGATAAAGGCCTCACTGTATCAGTTATAACCTTCTGTCTCATTGACAGTGGGGGGGGGGGGGGTACTGTAGCCTGTAATAGAGAGAATCTCGCTGCTGGGGGGTCAAAACAGTTTCCCCACAGGCTGAGCGTGGGTTCAAAAACACACTATCATTATTCATTATGGTGTTCACAGTCACCACCATGGGGGGGTAAATCTTCAGACCCCCTCACACCCCCTACCAAACTAACTGATTCTGTTGGACAACCTAGAATTTGTTACAGTGACGGACGCTGTGGTCATTTCTTAATTGAATTCTTAAATAAAGGCAGGTCAAAGGTCAGGGGTCCACTCAGAGGAGAACACATTCCTGATTCTGTGAGCGTTTGAGCAGAACCCTCGACTGAACACGAGACCCCGGATGTGTTTGTGTTCAGTTATGGACGTGTGAGTGTGGTGTGCGTCTTCTTTGTGAGTCTTTGGTTCCGTTTGTCTGGATTTCTCCAGTGTTGGTTGATGATTTCTTCTCAGACTTTGTTTTGTGACCTTTGACCTCCAGGTTGACCTTCTAGAAGACTCTTGGTTCTCCTCAGAAACAGGTGCATGACCAGCAGATGCATCCAACACATGCATGACGGGCCTCATGATCTGGGAATCCTCACATATGCCACCCCCCACCCATGACGGTCTGAGCAGATGACGACCCCCCCCCCGGATTTTGACCCCATCTCTGGTTCCACAGGAAGGACAGGTGTCACGGAGGGAGAGGAGCATTTCCTGACCCTCATCACACCTGCTCAACACGTGACCCGCTCTGGGTCACCTGTGGACAGCCTGAGGCGTGCCCGGAGGCTGAGGCGTGCACGGAGGCTGAGGCGTGCACGGAGGCTGAGGCGTGCACGGAGGCTGAGGCGTGCACGGAGGCTGAGGCATGCACGGAGGCTGAGGCCACACCTGAGCTGCAGGTGAAGACCAGAATCACAGGTAGAGATCACAGCGGCGGACTCAGGAGGAGGACATCTCTCCGCTGAGGTCTTTGCTGAGGCCCCGCCCCTCATCATGCTTGTTTTTTGTTTGTTTTTTGGGGGGGGTTAATAATAATATTTATTTGTATTTTACTTTATTTGTATAGCACCTTTCAAGATATAGAATCACAAAGTGCTTTACAGTTAACATAAAAGCAAGAAACACACGATATAAAACACATATAGAAATAAGAAAAAGTTAAGAGAACGCCATTTTAAAAAGATACGTTTTAAGCTGCTTTTTAAAAGAAAGTACTGAGTCAGATCTGAGGCTAAGGGGGAGGGAATTCCAGAGAGATGGAGCGACCGCTGTGAAGGCTGTCACCTTTTCAGCCGAGTTCTTGGAACAACCAGCAGACTCTGGTCAGAAGATCTCAGGGACCTGTTGGGAGTGTAAGGCTGTAGGAGGTTAGTTAGCTAAACCGGTGCTTGGCTCTTCAAAGCTCTGTATGTCAGCACCAGGACTTTAAAATGCACTCGGTAACGGATGGGGGGCCAATGAAGCTGGTTCAGCGAGGGGGTGGCATGAATACTTAGAGGATTTAGTTAAGAGCCTAGCAGCAGCGTTTTGGACAACTTGAAGCCGATCCAGAGATTTTTCATTCAAACGTGTGAAAATGGCGTTTCAATAGTCGAGGCGTGTTGAAATATAAGCATGGATGAGCATCTCCATTTCTGAGCGTGACAGAATAGGACTCAGTTTAGCAATATTCTTCAAATGATCTAATATGTTTTAATATGAGATTCGAGAGATAATACAGGATCTAAAATAACACCGAGGATCCTCACAGAGGGTTTAATAAAAGATGCGAGTGGACCGAGGCTCTGGACTATCTGAGGCAGGCATTTGTCCGGAGTGCAGACGAGGACTTCGGTTTTAGATTCATTTAGTTGAAGAAAGTTGTCACTCATCCAGTCCAGACCCTTGAGTAGAGTCTGTATTTTAACAACATCCTGTGGTTTAAAAGACACATATAACTGAATATCATCAGCATAAAAGTGGTAAGAAAGATCCTTAGAATATAAAGGCAGCAGATATAAGTTAATCAATAAGGGTCCCAAGACAGACCCTTGTGGTACACCACAGCTAAGTAATGCTGAGGAGGATTTGAATTTGGAAAGACCTACATAAAATAACCTTCCTGACAGGTATGAGGTGAATCATTTTAAGGCGGATCCTGATATCCCGACCCTGTGCTTCAGTGCTTCAGTGCTTCAGTCTATCTAGAGGACGTGATGGTCAATAGTGTCGAAGGCTGCTGTCAGGTCCAGCAGCAACAGCACAGAGCAGCGTCCTGTATCACTTTCCATCAGGATGTCGTTTGTGACTCTAAGAAGGGCCGTCTCCGTAGAGTGAGCTTTACAAAACCTGACTGAAACTGATCGGGGATCCCGTGACTCTCCAAAGCAGCCGTGAGCTGTGTGGCAACAACAGCAGGGTTCCACTGCAGAAGTCCAGCTGCGGCGTCCTGACTGACCTTCTCTTTGTCCTGCCGGTCGTTCAAACACCTCTGATCCATAAACCCGTAAATCCAGCAGGAGCCGCGGGGAGGTTCAGGGCAGACGAAGCTCCTCCTCCTGCAGCCTCCTGCTGCGTTTCTCATCCCGGCACATTTGAAAGCGTGACCAGGAACGAATCAAGGAGAATTGCTCCACGTGCACACATGTGCACATGTGTGCACGTGGAGCTGAAGGAGACGTCCGACCTCCAGAAGGCAAGAGGTTTTCATTTAAAGCTGTTTTATCCTGTGATTTCATATTTGAAGTGTTTTTTTTAACTGCGGGGGGGGGGGGGGGTGCAAAGCATTCTGCAGCAAACGTCTGCTCAGGCTGTGGTCTCCACCAGCAGTCGCTCTCTGCAGAACTCAGGTGAACTCACCTGACAGGTACGATGAATCTGAATGAACTGCTCCTTAGGCTTTAAAACAGGAAGTGGGGAGGTGGGCGGAGCTTCTCCAGACGAATAGGAAACAGGGCACCAACATCAAACGGAGTAACCTGAGAAGACGGATGACGTGGAAGGAGACGGCAGGAGGGGTCTGCGTGGTCCCCCCCCCCAGTGAAGGTCCAGAGGAAAGTCTCCTCACAGCTGCTTTGCTTGAAGGGGGGGGGGGGGGTGTTGACTTAAACATCAGTCCCAGTGCCCCCCCCAGCAGATGACTCAGCTCTGGAAAAGGCCCGGTCTCGCTCCAGGTGTGGAACCAACCGGCACATGCCAGGACAGGATGTTTCTGACGGTTCTGAGGACGCCGCAGGTGTGTCATGCAGTCACCCACCTGTCAGTCACTCAGCACCCAGGTGAGAATCCATCACTTACCTGCTGCTCACACACCTGCCCTCTGAGGGAGGGGCAGGAGACGCTTCGGGCGCTTGCTGAAAAGATTCTCACCTCTGAGCTGGAGGACGCTGCTGGGACGATTTCCTATTCTGGAAGGGGGCGTGGCTCCAATGCTGCCAGACTCGACCTACAGAAAGCGTCTGTAAGGTGAGGTCACCGGCATGGGGGGGGGGGGGAATTTATCCCTTGTCTGATGAAAAAATCATGAAGTTTGAAAATGACAAAGACCAGAGATATCTACATCCTGAGCCCCCCCAATAGAAAGCCCCGCCCTTACTGAAAGCCCCACCCTCACTGAAAGCCCCGCCCTCACTGAATGCCCCACCCTTACTGAAAGCCCCGCCCTTACTGAAAGCCCCGCCCTCACTGAAAGCCCCGCCCTTACTGAAAGCCCTGCCTTCACGGAAAACCCCGCCCTTAATAATAGCTCCGCCCATATGTTGACAGCAGCATCTGGAACTGCCCTGCAGGCTAAACTCTCAGCTGCTATGAGAATGAAGAACGTTCCAAACCCAGAACCCTGGCAGCAGGTCGGCCCAAAGGCGGCGCCGCCTCCTACTCCGGGGCTCCTCCCACTTTCACCGATTAACAAGGTTTCCCACCGAGACGAAAATTAGAGCGTCTGAGCCGCAGACCAAGACCGTCACCCCTGCAGGTACACAGGGGAAAAAACTGACAGCAGGACACACACAAACTCACACACACAACAGCAGGACAGACTCACAACAGCAGGACAGACTCACAACAGCAGGACAGACTCACAACAGCAGGACAGACTCACAACAGCAGGACACACACAAACTCACACACACAACAGCAGGACAGACTCACAACAGCAGGACACACACAAACTCACACACACAACATCAGAACAGACTGACAACAGCAGCACAGACACACAAACAGTTGTGAGTCTGCAGCATTGGCTGCCCCTTATTAGGGCTCAGAGCAGCAGGCTAATGGAGGGAATTGTTGAACACTGGACAGCGCTCGTGCATGTGAGTGTGTGTGCATGTGAGTGTGTGTGCATGTGAGTGTGTTTGCATGTGAGTGTGTGTGCATGTGAGTGTGTTTGCATGCGAGTGTGTGTGCATGTGAGTGTGTGTGCATGTGAGTGTGTGTGCACGTGAGTGTGTGTGCACGTGAGTGTGCACGTGTGTTCCAGCATGTTCCTGAGATTGTTGTACAGCCTGGTTCCTGACAGAACCAGCCGGACCCTCTGCTCTGGGCTAACGAGCTGTATGCTTGACAGGTGTGTCGAGATGGGGGCCGCTGTTCCTGACCACGCACACAAACACCACCATGCCCCCCCCCCCCCCGGTAAACACCCCCCCAGCCGGCCCGCTCTGGAGCCGCAGGAAAGAACATGTTTGACAGATTTAATTGGCTCTTTCTGTAAAGTGAGTCAAAAGAGATGAAAAGGGTTATCAGGCTGAAATAATTAATTTGGGCCGGTTCTGCTGACAGTCGGCTCCTTTCACGTTCCTCCTCTCATCAGCGCCTCCTGAACCACGGAGGACACCATCTCCACTGAGGAGCAGCTCATGAAAAAGGGCCTAAAAGGAGGTAATTAATTTGGACCTGCAGCAGGTTCCTGCTCCTTTCATAGATTGTTGCTGTCATTATGAGGCTAATGCAGCTTTTTAATCCAATTAATCTGGAATGAAAGAGGAAATGATGTGGATTAATAATGGGGGGGTGGATACACACATCTTTACAATTACCATCTGTATGGTATCCTATCTGTGTCTGCGATTAACAGGAGGACATGGGGGGGGGCAGGGAGGGGTGTTGCAGAGCAGACGCTCAGACCCGCTGGCAGAGGAACCTGAGTGTCTCGTCCCACGATGACAACCTTTTCAAAATAAGAGTTTTTTGATATAATTGGGTCAAGAACAACCCCTCCATCAGAACCCAGGTCTGCAGATCAGGACCTTGGATTAACTCCTGGTACCTGTGCCTGAAGCAGAACTCTGACCCAGCAGCAGCATCAGCAGCATGTTATGGGAATGACCCCCCCACCCCCACCCCCACGCATTCATACACACACACAAAGAAAAGATCAAGCATCCATTTAACCCAGTCAAGCCTTCTGTTCACAGCAGTGGGGGCTGTGAGGACGTGGGGCCCACTGGGACTGTCACCCCCCCTCTCTCTCGCTCACACACACACACACACACACACACACACGGTTATAGTGTATTGTGGGAAATTGTTGCTTCATTTTAGTTTTAAAAAAAGTCAATAAGTCCAAACGAATAGACCACCAAAGGTTGGGGGGGGGGGGGGTGGGCATGTGTCAATAAAACCTGCTGATTTCTGCGCTTTGATGATCCATTAAAGTGTTTTATACACCACTGCAGTGGATGAAGTGTTTGGTTTGACAACAGCTTTAGAGCCGGGGATCCTGTTTCAGATCCAACAGATCAACCTTCAGCATCTGTGGATCCCTCTTCATCAGGAGGGAATCCTTCTTTAACCCTTGTTCTATCTTAGATGCCCCCCCCCCCTTCCATTGACGTGTTCCCCCTACCATGATAAAGGTGGAAAAGGTGGAAAGATTTCATGGAATCCATGGACACCAGTGAAGATCACAAATCATTGAAGAAAAAAGGTTCAGAGCTCTGTCTAGTGGGTCTAGATGACCCACCTCCCAATGTTAATGTGCCTAGGATAGAACAAGGGTTACAAGCCAGAGATCTGCTTTTGGCAGTTATAGATCATTCATTTTTACTATTATAGAATCTTTCTTGGCAGCTGTAGATCCTCCTACAGATCCGCTTTCATCAACCTTAGCTGCTGAAAATCCTTCATCAGGTGTGGATCGTTTTATAGCAACTAAAGATTCTGTTTTATTCATTACATTTTTTAGGAATCGTTTTTGTTTCCTGACATTGGTCTTGGTCTGTCTTACGTTGCGGTGTTGAACCCTGAGCCTGTGTCAGTTTACCGGTGCTTCTTCCTCGCTGAATTTGGACGGCTCAGCCTCTCTGCTTAGTGTGACCCGTGAAGCCTCCCGATGCCTCCTGAAACCTCCTGAAGCCTCCCGAAGCCTCCTGAAGCCTCCTTATGCCTCCTGAAGCCTCCTGAAGCCTCCTGAAGCCTCCCGAAGCCTCCTGAAGCCTCCCGAAGCCTCCTGATGCCTCCTGATACCTCCTTCAAGCCGTCTGCATCACAGGAAGAGGCAGCACCTGGTTTGGGAATCTCTCCAGGCCATCATCAGAGCAGAGATGTCTGACGGACAGCCTGGGGAGAAGTTTTGCCCTCTGAAGAGCTCAGGCTGAGAGGCAGCCGGGTTTCAGCGTCCAGGTTCCAATTATCCGCTGAGCGTTTCCTCGCGGCGCTTCTAGCAAGCATATTGTCTGAGAATGACTGTCAGCTTGAACCCGATTTCCAGACAAACTGAATAGATTCAAAAAAACTCATCAAAGCATCTTTTAGAGTTTTATGTAAGGAAAGTGTGACAAAGGGACGGATATTTGACTCGGAGTCTGAGGTGCAGCTGTGATCTATAAACACAGATTTGGTCTCAAACGAACTCGTGTTCAAATTCCACAGCAGGTATCAAGCCTCATCATTGCTGCTGGAGTCTGCTGCTGGGCTGACATCAATCCTGTGAGGAAATTGCTGCAGCTTATAGCTGCGTACAATTACGTTTCCACAGCAGAGTTGCACAAACCAGGGATTAAATAAAAACACAAAGTTCAGCATTCTATTTAATATAAACTATGATCACATGAATCAAAGAAAACGTCAGAAAAAGCATTTTCATGTTCGTTGTGAAAATAGGAATCACTAACTCGACAACTTTGCATCAACATTTTGTCCACACATGCAGCTGCATACCTACAGGCAGGTGGAACAGCGGCCTCCTCTGGCATCCTATTGTCCCGGGGGGGGCAGGACTGTCAGGCTGAACGCCCCCTCCTCCTCAGCTGCTCATGTAAACAAGCTCTGCTGCAGACCTGAAACAAGAGAGCTCACTTTCCGGCTCGCAGCACCTCTGGCTGCTCCGGTTGGAGCTGCAGCCTCGCCACGCAGCTTTCCCTCCTAATCGGGGGTGTCAAACTCGGAGGATGGGAGCCGTGTTTGTGGGTGTCATGGAGACGCACGAGCTGTCATTCAGGGAGAGGCTGCCTGTGCCGGAGGAGGAGGTGGCGGGGGGAATGAGTGCAGCTGAAACAGTCGGAGCGCTGAAGGATGGAGGTGAAGCGCAGCTGAAGAGCAGTGGGGCTGCTCCTGCTGAGCTGCTCCTGTGACCTCCAGAGGTCAGGCTGTGCAGGGGACATCACACGCTGCAGCATCACGGAGGGGTTCTGATTCTGAGCACTGGTCCGACCCAGTCGCACAGGCATCTGGGAGACGTGCATGAGCTCTGCAGCGGGTCAGGCCAGGTGTGCTGCAGGTATGGGATGTTCCGAGTGCAGATAGACATTCATGACCATCACACACCAGCGGAGACAGGAAGTTCAACCCTAAAGGAACCCCACAACCACCTGGAGGAAAAAACGATGGCCTTGCATTCCTGGATCCTCTCAGAGCTCCACATCCGCTACATCTGCTCTCCGTGATTGACAGGTCTCAGTTTATTTCCCTTGGGACCGCCTCCCCGCCCTCTTCCTCTGCTCTGACTGGACACTCTCATTACCGTCTTATCTCAGTGGCCTGCTCACCGCGTTTATCTTTGTAATTATGCTGGAGCTCACCTGCTGATGGGCTTCAGGACGGCCTCTCTGGGGTCAGGGTCTCCTGCCTTCCAGACATCTTTGCTATCTGCTCATGCAAACAGCGCAGCCCCCTCATCTTCCTCACTCAGAGCTCAGTGTTCACAGATAACACCTCGTCCTTTCTAGTCCCCCTAATTGTTTGGTCGAGTGTTTGAGATCCTGATGAGGAGGGCCGCTTACAGAGATGAAGGTCAGTAGTCGGTCATCACACACTTCAACACCCTGGTGGAGATCACACATACGGCTCTGGATCGCATGGAGCTGCTTCACGCTAGCAAACCGCTGGACGCAAAAGGTGGTGTAGTGGTTAGCACTCTCACTTAGCAGCAAAAAGGTGCATGTTCAAATCCCAGCTGGGACCTTTGAGTGTGGATCCTCAGCCATGAATCAAACAGTCAGGAAGAACATCTGCAGGAGAATTTCTAGGCTCTGCACTGGCCTTCATCAAAGTGGAGAGCTGCTGTAGAGTACACCACCAAAGGAGACAAATAAATGAGAGCACTGGGGCACAGTTTGTAGAAATGATAAACCCTGAAAACGTCTCTGGTGCCAATGTTGATAAAATGCTGAATTCTGTTACTTCTAGCATCTTGAATGTTCTGGATGCCATTGCCCCTATGAAGGTTAAATTGAGAAAACATAGACAGAAAGCTCCCTGGAGGAACGATGATCTAGTCAGGGCACAGAAACAACAGTGCCGCAGAGCTGAGTCAAAGTGGCGCAAGTCAAAACTCCAGGTTCATTATGTAATGTATAAGGGGGAGTTGTACGCTTACAACCAGATCTTATGCAGAACAAGGGAAAGGTACTTTTCTGAAATCATTGGAAGTTGCAGCAGCAACTCTCGTATCCTGTTCACAACAGTTAACAGATTAACTAACCCTCCAACCCAGCTACCAATAGAACTGGTTTGTACACCTAAATGTAATGAGTTTGCTGTATTTTTTAATGACAAGGTTCAGGGCATTAAAAAAGCCATCAACTCCACAACACATATAACTATCCAACGGCCACCTACTCACTCTAAGCTGACTCACTTTGTACCTGTCACTGACCAAACTGTCCAAGAGACCATCACCCGTCTGAGCCCGTCTACATGCTGCCTTGATGTGCTACCCACTAGATTTCTAAAGTCTGTCCTGAACAGTGTGTTGCCATCAATTACTCAAATAGTTAACATGTCTCTTCAATCTGGAATATTTCCAGAGGCCTTAAAAACTGCAGTCATTAAACCTCTCCTGAAGAAGAGCGGTCTTGATCCCACTGTACTGAATAATTACAGCCCTATCTCTAATCTGCCATTTCTAGGAAAAGTCTTTGAAAAAGTTGTCTACCAACAGCTCACTGATTTTCTCTTATTAAACAATTCATTTGATGTTTTCCAGTCAGGTTTTAGACCCCATCATAGCACAGAAACTGCTCTTATCAAGGTAACCAACGACATCCGCTTGAACACTGATGATGGAAAAGTCTCTGTCTTAATCCTGCTAGACCTGAGTGCTGCCTTTGATACTGTTGATCATGGGATCCTTTTGCACAGACTCCAAGACTGGGTTGGCATCTCTGGATCTGCCCTAAGTTGGCTCAAGTCTTATCTAGAAGACAGGAAATATTTTGTTGAAATTGGGAGTTGTGTCTCAGACTACATGGCCTTGACTTGTGGTGTGCCCCAGGGATCGATCCTGCGACCCCTTCTGTTCAACCTCTACATGCTGCCACTAGGGCAGTTAATACGCAGTAATAACATATCTTATCACAACTATGCAGATGATACTCAGATCTATGTGTCACTGACAGCAGGTGAATATGGGCCGGTGGATTCACTCAGCCACTGCCTCCAACAGATCAGTGCGTGGATGCAGAACAACTTTCTCCAGCTAAACTCAAACAAGACCGAAGTTATTATTTTTGGCCCACAGAAACAAAGAGAAAGTGTCAGCAGCTACCTTCATTCTCTGTCTCTTAAACCCTCAAATCAAGTCAGAAATCTAGGGGTAATCATGGACTCTGACCTGAACTTTAACAGCCATATCAAGTCAGTAACATCAGCGGCATTGTACCATCTGAAAAACATTGCCAAAATCAAAAACATAGTGTCAAAGCCAGACCTGGAGATACTTATCCATGCATTTGTCTCCAGTAGGTTAGACTACTGTAACGGCCTGCTCACCGGCCTCTCCAAACCAGCTGTAAAACAGCTTCAGTACATCCAGAATGCTGCTGCTGGAGTCCTGACCAGAACCAGGAAGTATGATCACATTAGTCCTGTGCTCAGGTCTCTGCACTGGCTCCCTGTACCTCAAAGAATAGACTTCAAAGCAGCTCTGCTTGTGTCCAAGTCTCTCCATGGCCGAGCACCAAAGTCCATCTCTGACATGTTAGTGCCATATGAACCATCTCGTACTCTGAGGACCTCAGGGGCCGGCCTCCTGTTGATTCCCAGAGTCAGGACTAAACAAGGGGAATCAGCGTTTCAATATTCTGCAGCTAAAATCTGGAACAGCCTCCCTGAAGGCGTAAGACAGGCCTCTTCTGTGTTCATGTTCAAATCTAGACTGAAAACATTTCTGTTTAGCCGTGTATATGACTGAAAGGTCCTATCTGCACTTTTCTTTCCTTCCTTTCTTTATTTTTAAATCAATTTTCAATTTTTTTCTTTTCTTTTAAAGTAAATTTTACGTTGATTATTTCTATGATGTATTGTGATTTTAATGCATTTTTCTGTTTTGTGAAGCACCTTGAATTACTTTGTGTACGAATTGTGCTACACAAATAAACTTGCCTTGCCTATGTATTAGATTCACAGGGGTGGCCAACCCTGGTCCTCAACAGCCTCATTCCGCCTGTTTTCCAGCTTTCCCTGGACTGCTTGATGCTGATAACCTAAATCAGGTGTGTTCAGTCAATCAGGATGTGGAATCACTTGAGTCAGCTAATCAACAGCAAGCAGTCCAGGGAGAGCTGGAAAACAGGCGGAATGAGGCTCTTGAGGACCAGGGTTGGCCCCCCCTGTATTAGAAAATAATTCTCTGCTGTACCACTACAGACTAAAATGCTAAACTGCACTTTCAGTTTAGAGAACACTTTTTTAAAGGCTTTTAAAAAATCCACAAAACAGCGAGACAGCCAAAGGTGAAGCTCCATAGTGAGGGAACCATTATAGTTAATGACAATAGTTAGAAATGTGCACAAGTGGGTGTGTGCATGTGTGCATGCACGTGTGAAGGGAGACTGTAATTGACTTTCAACCTCAGGTTTGACAGTGAAGAGAAGAGGAGCGGCCTCGCAGAGTACTGACAATGATCATTTTGGTGAGTTTAATCGATGGAGAAGAGGACAAAGAGGAGGCGAAGCCCAAACTTCCATATTGGAGCTGAAAAGAGTTTGTGAAGGACCCCCCCATAGAGGTCTTTAAAGGACAGAAAAATGATCACTGTGTGGGACCCTTGGACCGTTCTGTGGATCTGAGGCACAACCAGAATGTGAAAGAGGAACCAGTGAGTGTCCCCGGCCCCCTCAGACCTTTATGGGGCCCCTACTGAGGAACCTTTTGTTTGTTGTGTAATTCTTGGGTTCATTGTGTTGAAGCAGCATTCCCAGACCACGCCTCCGTCACTCCTGCAGCACACCTCCATCACGTCTCCAGCACGTCTGCAGCACGCCTCCATCTCCATCNCTGCAGCACACCTCCATCACGTCTCCAGCACGTCTGCAGCACGCCTCCATCTCCATCACGCCTTCAGTACGCCTCCATCACGCCTCCAGCACGTCTGCAGTACGCCTCGATCACGTCTGCAACACGCCTCCATCACGCATGCAGCACGCCTCCATCACGCGTGCAGTATGCCTCCATCACGCCTGCAGCACGGCTCCATCACGCCTCCAGCACGTCTGCAGTACGCCTCGATCACGTCTGCAACACGCCTCCATCACGCAGGCAGCACACCTCCATCACGCATGCAGCACGCCTCCATCACGCGTGCAGTATGCCTCGATCACGTCTGCAACACGTCTCCATCACGCCTCCATCAGGCCTCCAGCACGCCTCCATCAGGCCTCCAGCACGTCTCCATCACGTCTCCAGCTCGCCTCCATCACGCCTCCAGCACGTCTGAAGTACGCCTCGATCGCGTTGGCAACACGCCTCCATCATGCATGCAGCTCGCCTCCATCATGTCTGCAGCTTTAAGGCAGCATCAGCTCGGTCACGCGTCACAGAGAACTGCAGAACAGTTTGGGTCTGCCACCTCGTCCCGTCACGCCTTCTGCTCGTGTCCCACGCCAACGCTAAGTGGATTACACTCTGATGATCCGTGTTTGAGGAGAGGCGTTTAGTCACAGAAGGGATCAGGGGCCTGCATGTCTTCAGTCTGGTCAGCGAGCATGACTAATGGCGTCCGAGCTTCAGCACGTGTCTGCGGAGCCGCCAGCAGCACGGAGAGAATCCGACAGGTAAACGGAAGCTTCAGGTCTGCAGCTCCTCCATGTTTCAACAACCACAGGTGTTGAGCCTCCATTTCACTGCAGAAACAGGACTGTTCCACTGCAGCGCCACCTGCTGGGCTTGAACCCTCACCTCATCCAGTGTGATTTGAGTTCATCTTCAGAAACGTCCTTCACCTTCTCCTGTGACCGACTCCTGCTCTTCTCCTCAAACGTCTGCCAGCAGCTCTCAGAACATTTCTGTGAGAACATCTGAGGGTCTTTGCTGAGCCGGAACTCTTCCTCCTCATCTTCATCGCTTCAGCTGCTGACAGAACATCATAGTGGAAATATTCTATGCTCAGGTGCAGACACTCCACCATGTGCTGCAGATGATGTGTCCTCATCTACAGCCTGAGGAGGAGAACGGGAGGAGTGGGCGCTGCATGGTGGTGGGGGTGAGGAGGTTCATGCAGGTAATCCACCTCATCCTGATTCTGCTTCAGGTGACTCTCTGACTTCATTTGCTTTGTTTCTTCATATTTTCTCTCCTTAGACCATCAGATGAATTCAGAACCAGACTGGATGGAGTTCGGTTCTGCTCCAGCAGACTGTCAGGAACAGGAAGACTCATCACCACCCAGAACAGGGTTCTTCATCCTCCCTGATGAAAACCCAGAAAACATGTATGAAGGGGGCGGGGTTTGATGTGGAAGTGGGAGGGATCTGACTAAAGTGAATGCATTGCAGTTTTTGGAAACAGAATGACCCCCCCCCCCCATCGGCTATGAGCTCCTTCACATCCTCTTTTCTCTTTGGGTCGGGTCAGTTCTGGCCCAGGTTGCCCCCGTGCCCGTTGGAGTCCCTCCTATTACAGACGTGCTGACAGAGCAGAGCATCTATTCCGGCTGCTGAGCACCTGAACTCCATTATTCCCTGAGCTCCAGCCCCCCCTCAGAGCTGTGGGTGTCGACACTGATTGTGATTGATGGCTTCCCATTAGAGTGTGTTATCGCTGCGGCTGGAGGAACGACTACTGAGTTGTAACGCAGCACATTACCTGAGAGCCTGCGAGTCAGTCAAACACAGGGCCCCCCCTCCATAAACACGTCATTAGTATTCATATGAAGCCATTCCGCAGCAGCTCTGCCTCCGTCTGATTGTGGATTTCTGCGCTGCAGCTTCTCAAGGCCTGCCCCCCCCCCAGTTCCTCTCAGCTGCCTCTGTCAGAGTGATTGATCGAGCCGTGACTCTCGGTGTCCTGCACGAGCCCAACAAATGATGCGGCCCCCGCCAGCAGACCTTGGCCGGAAAGAGATCAATATTTCTCCATTAAAATCTATCAGGGGAAAGTGGAGGGGGGGTACAGGGGGGGTCGGCGGCAGCGCTGAGCTTCACAGATCATCTGAAGTCACCTCTCATCTGTGATGAATGTCTCTGGGGACGGGAATCATGTTGGGACACACTTCAACAAGCCCCCCCAGAGCCACCTCCAGCTTTGTGCTTCATCTGCTGCAGCTTCCCAGGAGCTTCACGGCCCCCCAGGGACTGGAGGACGGGAATCTGCTGCAGAGTGATGGAGCCCAGGGTGGGGGGGCAGCTGAGGAGGTCCCACCAGAGTGGCCGTGGTCTCCAAACGAAGCAGTTGGAGGCAGATTCAGCTGGAATCAGAACATCTGGTTGCCGTGGTAACGACTCATGCAGCCTCTGATGATGACACAGCAGGTGAGCTCCGCCCCCTCCTCAGCTCCCTGCTTCACCTGGACTCTCCTGCATGAGCAGACTCTGAGGCTGAAGGTCAGGAGGAGGCCCCAGCGGGCTCCAAGGCTCTTCCTGAGGAACGGAGAGCCCGGCTCGTCAGCAGATAATTGCTTGTCAGGAACAAATGGAGAGATTAATGAGTTCATTAGAGGAAGTTTGGCTCCTCTTGGCGAGCGCGCAGCACGCCTCTTGTTTCATCAGACGCTTCGCCCTGAACAATAACATTCACGCAGCAAATTTTCTCCTCCCCTCATGTACGCCACAGAAGCTGCAGCAGAACCGGCCCGGACGACCCGCCGCCGCCCTTCATCTTCATTAGAGCCCCAGCAGACAGAGCATCCATCTGCACCAATGCTGGTGCACGTGAGGTGTGCACGCCAGGTCTCTGCAAAACACTTCGATCCATCACTTCTGCTGTTCCAGGATGTTCTGGTCCAGTTTGATCCTGGATAAATGCAGATCCTCCTCAGATGTTCTGCGGTGCAGTGAGGAACACGCCTCTCCATCTCAAAGCAGATCAGAAAAGGTGGAACATGGGGGGGGGGGGGGGGGGTCACTCAGACCTTTGGATCTGATTTTTCCAAAAACTCTGAGCTTCAAACTGAGAACAAGGCCACCTGCTGGTCATCTGTAGTCATTACAGCCTTCAAAAGACTTGGAATCTGCTGCATTTCTAGTCAGGCTTACTTGCCTTGTTTGTTTGAATAAAACCTTAAAGGTGAGGTCATCTCTAGAGATATGAGGAGACACAAAGGTCTCCTCAGTCTGCAGCCGTGGAGAAGCTCAAGCATCTTTACAGCTTCAGACATGAACGTCCTCAGAATGAAATAAAGCTGCGGTCCAACCAAACGTCTGCAGGTGAACACAGAACAAATACTTCTCTTTATTTCAGATTTTCTCATCCGACAGGCGTGTCATCATCTGACTTTGATAAAAACACTGATTGAGCTTCAGGAGGTCCGGCCTGGATGGGGTTCTGAGGTGGACCTCTGCTGGAGCTGGTCCCCTCGGTGCAGAAGTCCACACCGTCCGCTCTGTGGACCCGCTCCTCAGCACACAGCAGAGCTGGATCACACCTGCACAGGTGAAGCTGCTCAGAACAAATCCACCTGGGTGGGGTTGGCACTGCTGTGGGTGAGCAGAACCCCCCAGGCTCATCAAATACTGAGTTCATGTGTCCATGTGCTGGGGGGGGGGGGACGAGCAGGTCTCAGTCCTGGTGGGTCTTCTGGAGGAGCTTATGTTCGTACTGAAAGAGCAGAGAAGCAGCTGAGGAAGGTCCACTTTTGGTTCTGACCGCATTAATAAATGTTCAGAACCCCCCCTTACCAAGGCCAGCTGCCGCCCGATGTTTCCCATGGTGATGACCCCGGCGAAGAAGATGCAGGGCAGCCAGGAGCGGATGTAGAGGAAGTCTGGGGAGGTGTACCTGAGGGACAGAGGAGCATCTTCAAACGGGGGACAGGGTGCCGCTTCAGCGCCCCCCAGTGGCGTGTTTCAAGCATTTTGAAGCCCCCCCTTCTTCCTTACTGGAAGAATTCGTTGTAGACCAGCAACTGCGTGGTCAGCGTGGCCAGCAGGGCGATGGCCACACCCAGGGCGAAGCCGCGGCGGGATCGGTCGAAGGTCCACCACAGCCCGATCGACAGCGCCGCCAGAGTCAGCGACAGCTGGACGTTGTTGGCGAAGTCCACTTTCTGATGGGGCGGAGTCAAGGAGCACACAGGAGCTCACCTGAACTTCCACCTGTGAGGACGACCCCCCTACAGGTGTGCATCTACCTGCGGCTAACACTTCTGAAAGGATACGGCGCTGGCGTGGTTGATGCCCACGAAGACGGCCACGCAGCGCATCACGCTCGACCACTCCCTCTTGAAGCGGTGCGGCTCCCCCACCCGGCTGTCGATGCAGGGGTACAGCAGGCCGATGACAGCTGTGGGGGGGGGGCGTGACAGCTGAGTCACCACGGTCAGTAAAACGCCACCAAAGTCTTCAGGATCAACCTCCAGAGAGGAAGGAGCCACCCTGATCCAGAACCTGTGACCCCATCAAATGTCCGGCCGGAACGCCGCTGAAGCTCCTGAAGCACCTGAGGCTTCAGGAGCTCAGTACCCCCCTCCCCCTCACACACCTCTCACTCTCCCGTACACACCTGAGGCGGTACCGCAGCAGGGAGGAACCCACCACGCCGAGGAGAAGATGCTGCTGATGACATCAGGAGGAAAGAGCGTGACGTTCCTCTGCACCTGCAGCAGGTTCAGCACCAGAGCCAGGAAGACCCCCACGGAGAAAAGCAGGCCCCCCCGGATCAGCAGGTTGGTGTTCCTGCAGGGGAGCAGACGGTTCTGATGGCTGCACACGGCCACACGCCGGCTGTGAAGCTGCACAGCTCACCTGTCCGTGATGAAGGACATGTAGGGTCCTCTGGGCCCCGCCCCTGCACCCCCGCTCATGGCCGTCAGCGTCAGGAACTTGGGGGTGAGACTCATCAGCGCCCCCTCTGGTCACGGCGGACCTAGAAGTGAATGTGCAGGGAGTCAAACACCTGAAAAAGGAAGAAACCAGGTGAGATGGGTCTAAGCTCCGCCCTCTGCCAGCTCACACTCCTGGTTTACAGACTGAAGCCTGCCTGGCCAGGCTCCACCCACCGCCTGCATCACCATGACAACGGGCCAGACGGTTCTCTGCTTGAACGCCCTCTGAGGCTCCGCGACCTTCACCTGATGACATCAGCAGAGGTTCTGCAGCTCTCAACAGGTTCTTCCAGGTGAGAACTGGAACGCGGGGATCACAGGTCTGTGGGTTCAGGTGTTCTCAGGTGAGACTGCTGCTGTCAATCGGACCTGCAGGTGTGTCAGAACCTTTGGTGGACAGGAGAAGAACATGGAGCTGGTTCTGACCAGTCACCTGACCACCAGAGAACGGCATCTCCATCAGGCCTGGGTCGAGCATGTTTCTCCCCAGGTTCTGGTTCTTACTCAGAACAGAACCGTCCTGCAGGAGAACTTACATCTGCTTGATTCTCCACGGTTCTGAGACCCGGACCCGGCTGTGAAACCAGCACCTGGACTGGGTTCAGAACATCATAAGATCTGGGATCATCGAAGCAGACGGCTTACAGGCCAGAACCTGCTTGAAAAAGTCTAGCGACTGTCTGGATCAGGGATCTATAGAACCGAACTGGACCAGTAAATGGATCACTCTGGTCAGGAGTCAACCTTCTTCAGGCTGGATCCAGAATCCTCCTCCTGTAAACCCGCAGATTAGAAAGTTCGGGATTCCACCCAAGTCTTCCGGGTTCGGAAGGGAGGACGAGTCCAAGGAAGCCCGTATCAGAACCAGCGTGACAGGACGTCCTGGAGGCTCAGCAGAACCTCAACAACAATGAGCCCTCCCCTATGCTACATGCTAAGCTAGCTGGAGGCTAGCGGGCTGGACGGGCGGCTGCCGCCCTTCCGCTCCGTCTGTCGGCGTTGACCCTCACCTTACGCCCGCAGGAGTCTTCCCCGAACACGCGCATGTCCGAGCGCTGAGGCGGCCCAAAAAGGTTCCAATCCCAGAACCGGATCACCCCAGCTGAGCCTCCTGCTCCACGGCTAAACAAACAGCCGTGACGTAACCACGTCACGCAGAGCGTCACGTAGCTAAATTTGCATGCTTGCTGAGGCCCCGCCCCTTCCGCAAAGCCGCCACACGTGGGTCAGACGTTTGTCCGTCTGTCAGCATGGATGGTCTGAGATGAGAAAAACGATCTTTTCATTAACCTATGGATGGATTATCGACATCAGAATCGAAGGATTTATTCTCAAAGATATGCAGAGATATTATCCAGTAAAATATATTTGTTGATTTTTCTTGTATGAAGGTAAAATCTGCTGTTTGACAGCTTTGTCGCTAAACTAAAACTTATGTGAGCAAAATCAAAGATAGGAAAAAATCGAGATGAGACAACGCATGCAAAAACATTTGTTTTGAAAACGCAGAAATATTTTTAAAGCAAAAATAAGTGAAATATTTAATATTTTCATTTGCAACTTAGAAAGCTTTGTGTGCAACGTGGTTGCATAAATATCACTCCATATTAAGCAAACAAATTGAAAGATCAGAGAAGTTGATCACATTTCCTGCACAATCATTTCAAAATAAAATAGAAGTGAGTCCAGTCCGCAAAGGAGGGTCTAAGGGCAGGAATGTCCAGTTCAGGTTAGGATTTTCCATGATCCTGTCTGTTTTACTTTCTAAGTAACAAATACAATTGAATGAGAACAAATCCAACCATTCTGAATTCCTCCACCTATTGGATGTGGAAGAACCCTCCTTTTCCCACCACAGCAGACAGGACTGTTTGCAGGTTCCTGGGGGGCGGAGCCGCCTGTTGATTGGGCGGCGTGAGTTTCTGCCGTCAGGTAATTGGGGCCTTCCAGCGTTGTGCGTAAGTCGTGCACGTGGCTGTTCAGGACAAACCAGCTGATAAATCATTTGCATGTAATTAGCGCTCTGCAAGGTCACGCCTGACACGCGCTTTCATCTTAATTAGAGGAGAATTTGTTCCAGTAATTTAATCTGGAGCGCATCAACGCCTCAGAACATCTGCAGCAGAACCCAGCAGCCACCACCACAACAGGATCTTCTTCCCGTCTGTTGGGTCAAGCCGGGTCAGCCTTTGAGATTCGGTTCCCATGCAGGAGCTGAGCCTGCTGCAGATCCAGGTTCTGAAGCTGGAGTCCACATTTCAATCAGATTTAGCTTCTGGTTGCTTCAGCGGTGGCATCAACGAACCGTCATCGGAGAAGTTCCTCCTTTTCTAAAAACACAAACACTGCATTTTCCAGAGCTCACCTGAATGCCTCACAGTGCAGCTCACCTGTACCTGTGCTGCTGTCACACAGTCAGGGTTCTGACCCGATCCCAGAGACACGAGTGTCACCCTGATGGACACACTGCTGCAGACAGACATGAAGGAACCCGAGACGTTTGAAGGTTCAAGCTTTATTGAGCAAAGCTGAAGAACAAACAGTCCAACTGTCTCATCAGAACCTTTTGCCGGTTCTGGATCCAGTAAGTTCTGATGGTTTTGTTACACAGCCGGTGGGAGGTGACCGCCATCCGAGCAGCTGTGGGTCAGCATGGGTGGCCCGTCAGATCTTTTGGGAATGGCGTCCCTTCCGGGCCCGCCTCTTCTGGTCTTTGGTCTTGTGGGGGTCTTCTTTGCCCGCCCCCGCGGCAGACGCCTTCTTCCTCGCCAGCTCCTCCTCAGTCATGGGCTGGATGATGGTGCCCAGCTGGGTCAGAACTTTGGGCATGGTGAGCTTCTTGACGGTACGCTCGGTGTTCCAGGTGCGGCCCAGCGGCGTGCGGACGGCGCTTTCGAACTGGGCGTGGTTCTCGAAGGGGAAAGGCAGAGCGCTGACCTGGTGAGCGCTGAGCGAGCCGTTCCTCTGCTCGGAGATGATGACCCCGGGAAGGCGCTGGTCCTTTCTGGGTTCAGCCGGCGCCACCTTGACCCGGAACCTTCTGCGTTTTCTGCTGGACGGTTTGAGGCCCTGCCCGCCCCACTCGCCCCAACCTGGCAGCGTCAGGTCCACCACCTTGGGCTTGGCGGCGTCCTCCTGCTTCCTCTTGTCTCTGAGGAAGTCTGCGATGACGTCATCCCCAGCAAACGCCTCCATGATGAGCCCCCGCTGGTCCAGCTCCTCATCAGAACCGTCTGCGGTGTCGGTCAGGGTCGGAGCGAGCGGCACCGTGACAGTTTTGGCGTCTTTGGTGAGGACTTCTTTCAGCTCAATGTTCCTTTTACGTTTTTTGTTGCCGCGTGCTTTCTGCCCTGTGGGCGGGGCTTCTTCCTGAGGGGCTGACGGTGGAGATTCTGAGCATGGGAGGAGCTCCACATCCTCAGGTGGGAGGAGCTCCGCATCTTCCACAGTCCTGATTCTAATCAGCCCTCCTTCAAGTGGGGCGGAGCTACAGCCAGCACTACTCGCCGCCGCTGCCGCCTCCTTCAGCCCTTCTGCAACTCCTCTGAAGAGACTCCTGAACTCAGAGAGCCCCTCCTCCTCTTGGTCCTGGTCTGCAGGCCCCTCCTCTTCGTCAGAGTCCTCCACATCCTGAACTGCAGCCTCCTGTTCCTCCTCCTCCTTCTGGCGAAGCTTTCTCCTGCTCTCAAAGTCTCTCAGAAGTGCCTCCTCCTCATCAGCCTTCTCCTCCTCCTCCTCCTCTTCGTGTTGTTCCTTCTCAGCTGCTGGAGCAGCCACCTCCTGCTCGCTCCTCTGGGCTTCTGCAGGTTCTGCAGACAGCTCTCCTCTCATCCACGGGTTGGAGGAGACCTGACCCGGTTCTGCATCATTGACAAAGTCCGGCAGAAGTTCTGGATCTGATGCTCCGTCCTCCTGCTCCTCCTGGTTGCTGAGCGAGCTCCTCACCTTCTGGGTCAGGTCCTTGTTGAGCTCCAGCTGCTGCTGCATGGCCCGCCGGGCCCCCTCATCATACTTGGCCATGATGGCTTTGGACCGGGCCCACTTTCCGCTGTTCTGGTGCTTCAGAGACATCCTCTCCTTCATGCGGGCCAGCTCCATTTTGTTGAGCTCCTCCAGAGCGCCGTTTGGATCCGTCTTCACCATCTGATCAAACTGCTTCAGGAACTCTTTGCGCCGGGCCTTGTTCTGGACCCGGTGGTACTTCTTGCTCTTGATCTTCCTCTCTCTGCGGGCCTTGGCCTCATAGTAGGACTGCAGGGCCCGGGCTTTCTGCAACTCGGCTCGCCGGATCTGGGCCTCCTCCAGGCTCATAGCCCGGAGCGAGGCCTCCTCTGCCGGGCTCAGAACCGGGTCGTGGATCGGCTGCTTATTGGCGGACAGCAGGTTGAAGACTTCCTGCTCCAGAGGAGTCTGAACCCTCCAGCCAGTCACCACCTTCTCCAGGGGTTTGGGTCCGGACGGTTCTTGGTTCAGGGGGAACACCAGCTGCTCCGACCTGCGGTTCTGGGTCACGACGCTCTTCCAGCGGCTCACGTGCACAGCGGCCTTCTGGAAGGCTAGGTCCCTCTGCACGCGCTCGCTCTCCTGCCGGCTGAGCGGCTGCTCCACCGTCTTCTGGCTGCGGCTCAGATTCTGGAGCTGTTTCCGGGTCTGGGTCGGAACCGCGGGGCTCTGCTGCGCGCCCTCAATGAGGTCTGAAAGCTGGACCTTTTGGCGCTCACCCTCCGCGGTCACGGCGAACTCGGACACGCGCACGGCCGCCTCGGACCTCTCTCCCAAAGGCTTCTTCCTCCCCCCGCGGAGCGCCGTGATGGCCTCTACGAGCTTCAGGCGCCTGCGTTCATCCTCCTCGTCCTCGCGCTCATCTTCAGCGTCCTCGCGCTCATCTTCGGCGTCCTCGCGCTCCATCTCTGGATCCTCGCTTTCCATATCGGAGTTACTTTTTATTCCAACCCCGTCCGAACCTCCGGCCGTCACAGCCTCACCGAATCCACGTTTGCCGCAAACTGCTCTGACGTAATTCTCAGCCGTGAGTGGAGACTAACCGTCGCGAATCTCCTGTAGGCGCATGCGCAGTACCTAAGAGCCATACATTTTTTTAACAATTGCAGAGAACAATACTGTTCTGATGATAGCGTAAACTTGTTATAACCCTAAGAAAATCTTAATTATTACATTCACAGAAGGAGAACACTAAAATAAAAATAATTAAAAAATAAGATAAAAAAGAAATAAACGTAGGTAAGTAGAAATGCGAGAGTAAATTTATGTCATTAGTTCAAAAGATTTACAGATGTTAATCTTTTTTTAACCCTTAGTATTATTTTAAGCTGAAATTAAATTTATATATTGCTGCAATTCCAATTTGAACACGAAGAAATCAGGTTTTTTATTAGAAAATGTACTTTTCTGAATATGAAATTTAACCATTAATAACAAAATGTTTATAAAAAAGAAAGCATCACGATCTTTGAGTTCAAAATGATGAAAACAAAATATGACGTTTTTATAATAGAATCAGTGAGACATTTGTGGATGTTTTTCTAAAATCTGTATGTGAATTCATAAGAGCCATAAAATGTTGTTTTTTTTGATAACGTCACGTGCTGCCATCACGTGACCTGCCCTCAGTGCTTCCGTCCATCATGGCCGCGTCTGTGTTCCAGAGAGTCCGGACCGGGTCCAAACTAGGCGCCCAGTACGACCAGGAGGGCCATCTGATCCAGGTACGTTGGTGTTCGGCGAACCCGAACTCCGAACTGGGCCCATCCGACGAGAGAAACGCGACCTGCGGCCGGAACCGCGCGAATAGTTAGCAAGCTAGCAGGTCCAGATCAGGGATGTGACGTCAGACTCTGATGTCGGGGAACAGGGTTCGGGTGTGTTCGGGGCAGACTGAGCTGCGGTTCCGCGGGCGTTTGTCTGCAGGTGGAGAGCCGTGAGGATGAGGAGCAGAGCGTGAAGCTGGCCGAGATCCTGGAGCTGCTGCTGGCTGCCGGCTACTTCAGAGCCCGGATCAAAGGCCTGTCCCCGTTTGATAAGGTCAGCTGACCTGCGCGCGAGCCCTCTCTACGTCACCAGACCCGAGTGGCAGCTTCTCCTGCTCTTCCTCAGGTGGTGGGGGGGATGACCTGGTGCATCACTACATGTAATTTTGACGTAGATGTGGATCTGCTGTTCCAGGAAAACTCCACAATCGGTCAGAAGATGTAGGTGCTCCTCACACCATCATCATCATCATCATCATCATCATCATCATCATCATCATCATCACCTGGTTCTTCCAGACCTGTTTACAGCTTGTGTTCCGTTGTTTCTCAGAGCTCTGACGGAGAAGATCGTCTCTGTTCTTCCAAAGATGAAGTGTCCTCATCGTCTGGAACCTCATCAAATCCAGGGCTTGGACTTCATCCACATTTTCCCAGTGATTCAGGTGAGACGGATGAAGCTGGTTCAGCAGAACCCGTAGACCCGATTGGACAGGCTTCCTCCTCCTTTTTCTCCCTAGCTGTGTTTCCTGCAGACAAAAGCAGGTTTACTGGCTGATTTTTGGTTCTTTACTGACTGTTTTTTCCTCACAAAGCCCAGACTGTTGTTGTGATTTGGGGCTATGCAAATTGAATCAAATACTTTGACGGACAGGAGGAGGTGGACTGGAAGTGCTGGAGTCCTAAAGCAGCAGAAATCCTTCGTGAATGTGAATCTGGTCGTGTTTCATCCCAGGATGAAGACTCTGTCTTCTCCAGCGGAGCATCTGAGACGGTTCTGAAGGCCCGTTCCCTCAGAACTGCTGCTTCTCGTTTCAGTGGCTGGTGAAGCGAGCCATTGAGACCAGGGAGGAGATGGGAGACCAAGTGAGAGCCTTCTCCATCGCAGAGTTCCAGAAGACTCACAAACTGCCTGAAGTACGACACAGACAACACAAACGCACACACAGACCCACATAGGCCACGCCCACAGCTTTTCTTCCATCACCACACGAGTGAAACATATGGTACCTCTCTCTGACTGGACTGTCGGACATCTTCATACTGCTTGGTCTGTGGTTTCAGGATGACGAGTTCCTTCAGAGGAAGGACAAGGCTGTCAGAGCCATCATCAACGTCCAGGTGAGCGGCTGCAGGTCTGTGCTCTCATTGGTCCACGGGAGTACAGGTGATGAGGTTCTCCCGCTTTCCAGGAAGTGTACCAGCCTCAGAGGAAGTACAGGAGGCAGAAGGAGGCTGAGGAGCTGCTGGATGAGGAGTCAAGGGTCCACTCCACTCTGTTAGAATACGGGAGGTGAGTCCCGCCCCCCAGGTGTGTGCTGTCAGGTCGGACATGGAGGAGCAGGTCAGGAGGTTCTGCTCCGTCTCAGGAGCCTCTTCCACTCTGTGTTTGCAGAGGTGTAGTGATCCACAGCTCTGAACTGACCCCCCCTGGTGGCAGTCTGCTGTAAGCCAGCGTGCGTGTGTGCGTGTGTGTGTGTGTGTGTGTGTGTGTGTTCTGCTGCCCCCATCACCCTCCCTAAGAGCAGATTCTTCTGAGTCCTCACGTGTGCCTGCAGGGGGCGCTGGTCTGAGAACTGTCTGCTCCTGGTCTGACGTCTGCTTCCTGCAGGAGCGGCGGGGGGCAGTGCTCATAATGAGTGTGCACGTGAGAGTGTAGTGCATGCGTGCGGTGAGCGTGCACGTGAATATTGTGTACGTGCGCTGTCAGCGTGCACATGAGTGTAGTGCACACGTGCTGTTAGCGTGAACGTGAGTGTGGTGCACGCGTGCTGTGAGCGTGCACGTGAGTATTGTGTACGTGTGCTGTGAGCGTGCACATGAGTGTAGTTCACGCGTGCTGTGAGCGTGCACATGAGTGTAGTGTATGCGTGCTGTGAGCGTGCACATGAGTGTAGTTCACGCGTGCTGTGAGCGTGCACGTGAGTGTAGTTCATGCGTGCTGTGAGCGTGCACGTGAGTGTAGTGCACTAGTGCTGTGAGCATGCACGTGAGTGTAGTTCACGCGTGCTATGAGCGTGCACGTGAGTGTAGTGCACTAGTGCTGTGAGCGTGCATGTGAGTGTAGTTCACGCGTGCTGTGAGCGTGCACGTGAGTGTAGTGCACTAGTGCTGTGAGCGTGCATGTGAGTGTAGTTCACGCGAGGTGTCTGAGGAGGAGCACCTGCAGGCGGCAGAGGAGGTGAGCTCCTCTTCAGTGAGGCGCAGGTCCTCCCCAATTCAGGTGGAGGTGCTCACAGGCCCCCTCACATACAACACCTGCTCTTCAGATGGGGATCAAACCTGATGATGACATGGCGAGAGTGAAGAGGTGTGGGCTCAGCTGCACCTCCTGCCCTGGTGGAGGAGGTGGCTCTCCGCATTCCCTCTGTGAGGGTCCGGTCCTGGTCCTGGCTGATCTCAGGGTTCGCTGCTGTAGGCTGTGTGCAGGAGGCTGATGGCCAGTGCTGTGGGGTCCAGATCGTGGGTCTGCAGTCGCAGGAGATCAAGCAGATGGTTTCAGAGTACGCGGAGAAGGTGAGCAGGAGGTTCTGAACGGGCTCGGTTCCGGAGCTGGGATGTTTCCAGCTTCTGCTTCTTGAAGGAACCGTTTCCTCAGCATGGGGCCGTCAGCGCCTCCCTGCTGCGTGCTGTGAGCTTCAGCCTGTCTGTGCGGTTCCCGCAGCAGTCCGAGCTTTCCTCGGAGGAGCGGCAGGAGCGCTTCGGGCCGCTGCAGCAGCACCGCCGGGACGTCGCCTCGCTCAACCGCAGGTCAGACCAGGTCAAACAGCTGGAGCAGGTGCCCCATGGCTCCCCACGGAGAAGAGGACGCCACGGGTTCTGGCCAGTCGGCTTTGTCTCACCTCACAGCTGCAGGCAGACGCATGAAGGTCAAGGCCAACTGTGACAAGGCCAAGCAGGAGCTGATGGAGGTGGGTGTCTGCACTCAGGGGTGAAGCTCCAGAACCGGGCCGGGCCTGACCCACTGTCACCCTCACTCTCTCCTCCCAGGCTGCGGGCGCTCGAGGGCAGCTGGAGCAGGAGCTGGAGTCTCTGCAGGAGCAGGAGGAGCAGGCGGACAGCAGGTGGGTGCTTCACCTCGCCGTGAGGGTTCTGCCAGAACGTGTTCTGGTACTGACCCGCTCGGTCCTGCAGGCTCCTGGGCTCAGCACAGTGCAGCGACGATAACCTAAAGCAGCAGGAGCAGAGTTCCGCACACACTGCAGAATTGTGGCGTCAGGGCGCGTTCGGACGGGCTGCGCCGCCCTTTCGGCTTATGGTGTGTGTGTGTGTGTGCGTGTGTGCGCGCATGTGCGCGTGTGTGTGTCCGCAGGAGGAGATGGTCCGCCTGCAGCAGAACATCGATGAGCTGAAGTCCGCTTCTGGACAAGATTTAGAGGAGGGTACCTGGACAGGCCCATTCTGTTGTCATGAACAGCTGACAGACCATCCCCAGCCCACTTTGTTTGTCGCCGTCCAAAGAGGAACCAGATCGACGCGCAGTACAACTCAGACCGGGAGAAGCTGCAGAAGATCCGGCTGCTCATGGTAACCACGGAAACCATCCTGCTGAGCCTCAGAACCGCTCCCATGCCCCCATTGTTCCTCCCATTGACCTCCTCGGGTCTCCCTTTCCACACCTCCATAGCTTCTCCAATCCAGATCTCCTCTGAGCTCCTCCTTTCTTTGCAGGCTCGGAGGAACCGGGAGATCGCCATCCTGCAGAGGAAGATCGAGGGTGCCAGGCCATGAGCTCACGCCAGTACCAGAAAGAGGTTTGTGGGCTCTACAGCCAGTGGGTTCTGGAGGTCCACTGGTGCCTGCAGGGGGCGCTCTCTGTGAAAGTCGACCTGCTTTTGTTTCTTTCAGTTTCTGCGACGCACAAAGAAACAAAGCAGTTCTTCACGCTGTACAACACCTCAGACGACAAGAAGGTCTACCTGGAGGAAAGGTGAGGTCGGTTCTGTCAGGAACAGGGCAGCCTCCTCGGACCAGCTCGAGTCACAGAAGTCCATCTGAAGCTGCTGGTCAGGCTGCCTCCCACAGTTCCTCTGATCAAATCAGACTCTGAACCGGGTGTTCTGTTCCAGGTGAACCTGCTGAACTCCATCCATGATAACTTCCAGGCAGTAAATTACATGGCAGGCGATCAAGTCAGGCAGTGGCGCCTTCAGAGGCAAGCTCCATACTCTCTCCTCAGGCGATGTCCTCCTCAGCAGCCAGGGAGCAGTTCCTCTGCGGCAGATGGAGTGAATTGGCAAGGGCATCAAGCAGGGCCGTCAGGTGGGACTGTAGACCTTGACTCTCAGGTCCACATGGGATTCAGGTTAAGGTTCAGTCAGGCGTGTTCATCAGAGCAGGTCAGGTGGATTCTGACCACAAGGGGAGGAAGATGGCGCTTTCATCTCTTCTGCTGTCTCAGATCCTCTGCTCTGCTTTCCCAGATGGAGGAGAACAGGAGAAATTAAGATGAGAGAGATCAGCTGAGCAGCAGTACCTGGAGCTGCTTTCGAGCAAGCAGAGCCTCTACTTCAGAACCGTCAAAGACTTCAAGGAGGTAAGAGGAGGTCCACCTGCAGGAGGAGCTGATGGAGAACCTTCCAGAAGCAGGCAGATGTTGGGATGCAGGGAGGTTTGATTTTAAGATGGATGGATGGAGGAGGGAGGGAGAGGGAGGGAGAGGGAGGAGGAGGGATGGATGGATGGATGGATTAGATGGATGGATGGATGGATGGATGGATGGATGGATGGATGGATGGATGGATGGATGGATGGATGGATGGATGGATGGATGGATGAACAGATGGATGGATGGATGGATGGATGGATGGATGGATGGATGGATGGATGGATGGATGGATGGATGGATGGATGGATTGGTGGATGGATGGATGGATGGATGGATGGATGGATGGATGGTGGATGATGGATGGATGGATGGATGGATGGATGGATGGATGAACAGAGGGATGAACAGATGGATGAAGTGGGTGTGATTATTCAGAGCAGAAGCTCCGGTTCTTCCACGAAGCTCCTTCCCTCCCCAGGAGTATCATGAGAGCTTGAGATGCTGCTCTCAAGCTGAAAGAGGCAAAAGGCGTCCTAGTTCTTGCTCGTTCTGTTGGCCCAGTGGACCATCTGCTAGAGTAGAGCAGGATGAATGGACAGGTTCTAGTTCTGGTAATGCCTACAGAGATCCTTCATGACGCTGATGGACCTGAAGGTCAAGTGACCTGTTACCTCTGTTGCACCCCCCCAATAAAGAATCATTGAACAGCCTTTGATGGTATTATGAGTCCAGTCTTTTGGTTCTGGTGCTGATAAGGGGTTGTTTTGGTGGGAAGAGGCGGGGACGTTTTCAGGGTTAACCATGAGGGGCGGGGCCTGGCAGCAGCTGATTCTGGTTCCCGCCCAGGCAGCTCAGACGATCAGAGCTTTCGGATGCAGGAGCTGATTCCTGATCCGTCTCTTTGAACTCTGTGGATCCAGAACAGATCATGAAAGCTCTGTGACCCAGAACTCGGAGGTTCCTCACAAAGAGTTCTCATGGGGTCCCACCTGCTTACCTGAAGGAACGTTTAAAAACGAGCGGGAAGACGCGTCTCTGTCTTCAGATCCTCAAGCCTTTGTCTTTGTGGTCCTCAGTGGACCTGATGGTTCTGTTCTGTTCTGCTGGGAACTGATCTCACTAAAGGCTACATGTGAGCTTCTTCAGAAGAACCGTGGGAATGCCCGTCGGTGTTTTCAGCAGCTCCTGAAATGAGAGACCTTATCACGCCGCCAGCGCCCGGCATCGTGTTGCTGATAGTCGGCGGGAGAATCGGGCGTCTTGGATCGTGGGTCCCCGGGCGGCCAGGATGCTCTGTGGTTCTGGGGCGTCTTAGGATCGCCAGGTCCCGGGCGGCCCGAGATGCTCTAATAGTTCTGCTGGGGCGTCTTGGATCATCGGGTCCCGGGCGGTAGGATGCTCTGTGGTTTCTGCCAGGGCGTCTTCGAGGCCGAACGTGCCTCATGCTGGAGAAACCTCTGGCAATGCGGCTGCTTCCATCTTCAAATCTGCTCTTTGGAGATCAGGAAATTGAGTCCAGCTGCCCCACAGCAGGTGAGGCAGGGAGAGCGTGACGCCAGGGAATCCACGTGACCGCTCAGAGTTGGAGGAAACGTGTTGTTGTTCCTCTATCGGCTGCTGCTCTAATCTCTCCGAACAGACAGTTTCTCTCTATCCCGCTCTGATTGGACGACACGGAAACACCGGCTCACCCCCCCAACAGCGGACCAGCCCAGTCTGACCCCCCCAGCGGCTGCAGCACTAACCAGAACCTGGAGCGGGCCTGGCGGGTGATGGTGGCTCTGTGAAGCCGGTCCCAGGAGGCGGATCTCCGATATGACCCTGATAAGAAGTGCGTACAGAACCGTATCTCTGAAGTCCAACGCAGAGGTTCACAAGCAGGAGGAGGCGCTGATAAAAAGGAGGAGGCCAGACTCCTCCGCCGGGACACCAGCGTGGGATCTACTGCTCTCTGAACTTCACGTGGGGTTCCTTCCAGGAGGCTGGGACTCCTGCTGCTCCTGCTCGGTTCCCTTTGTCCTCAGCTGGACGGGGCCAAGGGCCCGGAGCAGAAGGTTCTCCAGCGGAGACAGAAGGTTCTCCAGCAGGAGCAGAAGGTTCTCCAGCGGGAACAGAAGGTTCTCCAGCAGGAGCAGAGCTCCCACATCCACCTCTGGAAGATCATGAACTCGCTGGTGAAGGCAGGGTAGGAGGATCTCCTCTGGATGCTAGGTGTGATGCTGATCCTGGAATCATCTTTTGTAAGAACTGGTTCCTAGTCTGATTCCGCTTTGGGGTTTTTCCTGAAAAAAAAAGAAAGAGGGTTACATCTGCCGTCAGATTACAAAGGTAACCGCCGCACTTGGAGGGTTCTTGCTGAAAGATGCCGCAACAGTCCTGGGCATCCTTCTGTCACTGAGCTCGATCTGTGGCCTCTCCTTTTCCTCAGAAGTCCTGTTTGAAGGGCTCTGGAGAGTGGACAGAGAGTGGAATGAAGGAGGTGGAGAAGGGAGGTCCATGTTGACCAGCCAAAAGATCAAACCGTGACAACAGAAATCTGTGGAGCGTTTGGTCAGTTCCCTCAACGTTCAGCAGGTTTCTGGGGCTCCTCCAGCTGCGTGGCTGTCTGGTTTCCTCACAAAGAAAGAAGGACCTCCTTCTCACTCCTCCTGTTGGTCATCATGGAATCAGGATCCTTCCTTTTCATCAGGCAGCACCCTGCTCTCCGGCTGCACTTGTGCGTGTGACCACCAGGAGGCGTGGTTGGTCGGTTCTGATGATGTCTCTGTTTTCTGTGCAGGTCGCAGTCTTGAAGTGAGTGTCCAGGTGACTAACTCACTGCCAGCGTCGGGATGGCTTCCACCTCCAGATCCTGCCCGGAGGCTCGGTCCGCGGCGTCCACAGACCCACTCAGTACAGTGAGTTCAGCACACAGAACCCGACAAGAACGCAGATATCAGATATGCAGTTGTGAATCAAACTCATGTTCGTGCTCCCAGAGTTCAGGACAGATTCTTCTGTTCAGGATCTTCTAGAAGCTGCTCAGTCTGATCTATCAGCTCATCACGTTCCTCTGATAATCTGAGCCGAGCTCCGTCTGCTGAAGATGACTGATCCTCCTTATCTAGAGAGGCTGGAGTTCTGCTGGAGCTCCTCTGAGCCGCACAGCAGGCTGACGGCTGCTTGTGCTTCCTGCAGGTTGGTTGAAGCTCTTCTCCATCAGGCCCGGGTTGGTGGCCATCAGAGGCCTCAGGAGCGGCCTGTTCCTCTGCATGAGCAGAGACGGCTGGGCTCACGGAGCGGTAAGTGAGGCGCCCTGAACCTCCTCAGATGTTGTCTGTGAGCAGACCTTCTTCTTCTCTCTGCAGGAAAAGAAGTTCTCCCAGACTGCATATTCAAGGAGAACCTGGAGGAGAACCACTACACCACCTACTCCTCCTACTCGCACCCAGGAAAATACCTGGCTCTGTCCCGCAAAGGAGAGAGCTCCGGAGGGGCGGCAGTGCCAACCGGAACCAAGCCAGCACCCACTTCCTGCCCAGGAGGAGGCTGTGGTGAGGGGCGGTCAGAGGTCTGCCTGAACTCCACCTGAGGCTGCAGGGAACCACGGTTCTGAGAATGACTCTGAACTCAGAGTCCACAAAGAATGGACCCGTGCTCCTCTCCTCCTGAGGAGTGGCGCTGCTCCCATCAAACTGTAGCGGGAACCAGCTGAGTCCTGATGCAGAGAGAACATCTGGACCATGATGCTCCTCTACCGTGCTGATGAAACTCCCATTTAGGACCCTGTAATGCTGAGATCATTCAGGGGGCTTGGGGCCATCTTTAGAGTCTATGGATGGTATGACTTGGATTTGAACTCATGACCTCTGGGCGGACACTCTCCCACAGGGCCAGAGTGAAAGGATGAAGCTGAGCTTCAGTTTGATTTCTTTTATTTAAAGTTGTTTACACTTGATTTGTGAATGAATGTAATTGATGTTCTGTCCTCCTGATGTTTGTGTTGGCTTTGCTGACTGTGTAAATGTGATGTTTATTTACATAGAAGTAGAAATAAAGAACAGAGTGGAACCTCAAGCTGAGAACCTGGTTTGACTTCCTTCCATCAGAGATGGCTGCAGACACACTGCAAGATCTCCTGGAAGATCCTGGAGTGATCTCCTGGAGTGATCTCCTGGAGTGATCTCCTGGAGTGATCTCCTGGAGTGATCTCACACTGAAGCTCAGATAAGGCAGCGCTTCGTCCAAGCGGAAGCGTTCTCTGAAACTGCTGAGGATGAAGAGGGCTGAAAGGATGGGATGAAGGTCTACCAGTGATGCAGGGGTGACGTAGGGGACCAGCGGCCCCCTCCTCCCTCAGAGAGCAGTTTGTTGCTCCCTGGAGCTCAGTAACCTGATCCGATGAGGGAGGTGTGGCGTCACGGCCCCAGCGGGCAACAACGCTGCTCAGGTGTCGCTCCTCAAAGACAGCGGAGGAAAAACACGAGACGGACGTGGGATGGCGAGGAACAGCGAGGACATTGGTATGTTGGTTGTCCCGGGGGGTTGTACTGGATTGCGTCTGTCCCGGGGGGGTTGTACTGGATTGCGTCTGTCGAGGTTGTACTGGATGCGTCTGTCGGGGTTGTACTGGATTCGTCTGTCCTAAGTCTCAGCTCGGGTCTCCCCTGTGTCTCCGGGCTGCTCAGAACTCACAGAGCCTCCTCCTGAAGTAAGTCAGACCGGAGTCCTTCTGGTTCCTCCTCATATCTCGCTCCTGATCAATGATGAGGAACCGAAGGAGAAGACAGCAATCCCCCCCAGAGCAGATCCCCCACAAGGGGTTTACTGAAGGCCAGGACCGTCCAGAACCAAGAGACCGCCTTCTGTCATGCGATCAGACCTCTGAGAACGTGTGAGAAAGGAGAGACCCTAGCGGTGGAAGCAGGAGAAGATGGTGGAACTGTCTCCATGATGAGTCCCTGCAGACCCCGTCAGTGCAGGTAGAAATGGAACCGTGTCCTGCTCGTTCAGACAGAATGAGAGGAGGATCGACCTCACGTGTGCTGGGAGTCCCATCTTTACAGGCGGACATGTGGTCATGAGGAGAACTGGAGCCTTCAGCTGAAGGCAAACCTTAGGGGAACCAAAAGTTAAAGAGTAGTCCTGTTCCCAGAACCGGATGCACACTAAGGGAACAGTTTACTTTCTGATTGGACTATCATGTTTACCCAGCATGCATTTCACTGGGTTACTTTGTGCAGAAAATCCAAACACGACTCGCTGTTTCTCTGTAGGAACTGGAGCCCGAAACCCCCCAGGAACCAGAAGGCTCGCATATTGAACTTGTGTCTGTCACGGAGGAAGACCTTCCTGCAGTCGAGACCCCCACCACCCTGAACGTCAGCCCTCTGGACGGTTCTGCTGCGGATCCGCAAGAGGACACAGATCCACCCGGACCCGGTGGAATGTCACGCAACCTGTAGCTGCATCTGTACACAACATGCCGGTTACCAAGGTGCAGCCCTTCCTCCCCTGGTAGGGAGTCCCAATGGTTCCTGATGGTCCCAATGGTTCTGATGAAGTCCCAATGGTTCTGAGGTCCCAATGGTTCTGATGGTCCCAATGGTTCTGATGGTCCCAGTGGTTCTGATGGTCCCAATGGTTCTGAGGGTCGCAATGGTTCTGAGGTCCCAATGGTTCCTGATGGTCCCTGAGTGGTTCTGAGGTCCCAATGGTTCTGATGGTCCTAGATGCTTCTGGTGTTCCAGTGGTTCTGATGGTCAATGGTTCTGAAGTGGTCCCAGTGGTTCTGATGGTTCCAATGGTTCTGATGGTACATAATGGTTCTGAGGTCCCAATGGTTCTGATGGTCTAGTGCTTCTGAGTGTTCAGTGGTTCTGAGGTCCCAATGGTTTCTGATGGTCCTAATAGTGGTTCTGAGGGGTCCCAATGCTCTGATAGTACATAATGGTTCTGAGGTCCCAACAGTTTCTGATGGTCCCTAGTGGTTCTGAGGGTTCAATGGTTCTGAGGGTCCCAGTGGTTCTGATGGTCCCCAATGGTTCTGAGTGTCCCAATGGTTCTGAGTCCCAATGGTTCTGACAGTCATAATGGTTCTGAGGTCCCAATGGTTCTGATAGTCCCTGAGTGGTTCTGAGGTCCCAATGGTTCTGATGGTCCTAATGGTTCTGAGGTCCCAATGGTTCTGATGGTCTAGTGGTTCCTGAGGTCCCAGTGTTTCAGATGCTCCCAATGGTTCTGATGGTCCCAATGGTTCTGAGGGTCCCAATGGTTCTGATGGTCCTAGTGGTTCTGAGGGTCCCAATGGTTCTGATGGTCCTGGTAGTTCTAAGGTTCCAATGGTTCTGAGGGTCCCAGTGGTTCTGATGGTCCCCAATGGTTTTGATAGTCCTAGTGCTTCCTGCAAAAAGGTGTTCCGAAATTGGTTCTGAGAGGGTTCCAATGGTTCTGAGGTCCCAATGGTTCTGATGAATTTAGTGGTTCTAGGGTTCCAATGGTTCTGGGGTCCCAATGGTTCTGATGGTCCTATTTGTTCCTAGCAGAGGTCCCAATGGTTCTGATGGTCCTAGTGTTTCTGAGGTTCCAGTGGTTCTGAGGTCCCAGCTGGTTCTGAGGAGTTCTGAGGTCCCAGTGGTTCACAGGGTCCCAAAGGAGTTCTGAGGTTCCAGTGGTTCTGATAGTCCTAATGGTTTCTGATGGTCCTAGTGCTTCTGGAGTGTTCCAGTGGTTCTGAGGTTCAATGGTTCTGAGGTCCCAATGGTTTGATGAATTCCCTAGTTGTTCTGAGATCCCAATGGTTCTGAGGTCCCAATGGTTCCGAGGGGTTCCTGAGAACCCGGTGGTTCTGGGGTTCAATGCTTCCTGAGGTCGGTGGTTCTGAGGATAGTGGTTTGAGATTGTGGTAGTTCTGATGGTTCCAATGGTTCTGATGGTCACAATGGTTCTGAGGTCCCAATGGTTCCACAGTGGTCCCAGTGGTTCTGAGGGTCCCAATGGTTCTGATAGTGCAATGGTTCTGAGGTCCCAATGATTCTGATAGTCCTAGTGGTTCTGAGGTCCCAGTGTTTCAGATGGTCCCCAATGGTTCTGATGGTCCCAATGGTTCTGAGGTCCCAATGGTTCTGATGGTTCTAGTGCTTCAAATTGTTTCAGTGGTTCTGATGGTCCCAATGGTTCTGATGGTCCCAGTGGTTCTGATGGTGCAATGGTTCTGATGGTGCTTAATGGATTCTGAGGTCCCAATGGTTCTGAGGTCCCAATGGTTCTGATGGTCCCTGAGTGGTTCTGAGGTCCCAATGGTTCTGAAGTGCGCAATGGTTCTGAGGTCCCAGTTTCTGATGGTCCCTGGCTAGGTTCTGAGGTCCCAATGGTTCTGATGGTCCTAGTGCTTCTGAGTGTTCCAGTGGTTCTGATGGTCCCAATGGTTCTGATGGTCCCAGTGGTTCTGATGGTCCCAATGGTTCTGAGGGTCGCAATGGTTCTGAGGGTCCCAATGGTTCCTGATGGTCCTAGTGCTGGAGTGTTCAGTGGTTCTGAGGGTCCCAATGGTTCTGATGGTCCTAGTGGTTCTGAGGGTCCCAATGGTTCTGATGGTCGCAATGGTTCTGAGGGTCCCAATGGTTCTGATGGTCCTAGAGTGGTTCTGAGGTTCAATGGTTCTGAGGGTCCCAGTGGTTCCTGATGTAAGTCCCCAATGGTTCTGAGTGTCCCAATGGTTCTGAGGTCCCAATGGTTCTAATGATCCATAATGTGGTTCTGGGGTCCCAATGGTTCTGATGGTCCTAGTGGTGCTGAGGTCCCAATGGTTCTGAGTGGTCCTAATGGTTCTGAGGTCCCAATGGTGCTGATGGTCCTAGTGGTTCTGAGGGTCCCAGTGGTTCAGATGGTCCCAATGGTTCTGATGGTCCCAATGGTTCTGAGGGTCCCAATGGTTCTGATGGTCCTAGTGGTTCTGAGGGTCCCAATGGGTTCCTGATGGTCCTGAAGTAGTTCTGAGGTTCAATGGTTCTGAGGTCCCCAATGGTTCTGATGGTCCCAATGGTTCTGATGGTCCTAGTGCTTCTGAGTGGTCAGTGGTTCTAAGGGTTCCAATGGTTCTGAGGTCCCAATGGTTCTGATGGTCCTAGTGGTTCTGAGGGTCACAATGGTTCTGATGGTCCCAATGGTTCTGATGGTCCCAATGGTTCTGATGGTCCCAATGGTTCTGATGGTCTAGTGTTTCTGAGGTTCAGTGGTTCTGGGGTCCCAATGGTTCTGAGGTTCTGAGGAGGGTCCCAGTGGTTCTGAGGTCCCAAAGGGGTTCTGAGGTTCAGTAGTTCTGTTGGTCCTAATGGTTCTGATGGTCTAGTGCTTCACAGGTGTTCCAGTGGTTCTGGGGTTCAATGGTTCTGAGGTCTAATGTGTGGTTTTGTGTGGGTGGTCCTAGTTGTTCTGGGGATCCCAATGGTTCTGAGAGTCCCAATGGTTCCGAGGTTTCTGAGAGACCCGGTGGTTCTGAGGTTCAATGTATGAGGGTCCCGGTGGTTCTGAGGTTCCAATGGTTCTGAGGTCCCAGTGGTTCTGATGGGTTCAATGGTTCTGATGAGTCGCAATGGTTCTGAGGTCCCAATGGTTCTGATGGTCCTGGTGCTTCTGAGTGTTCCGAGTGGTTCTGAGGGTCCCAATGGTTCTGATGGTCTAGTGTGGTTCTGAGGTCCCAATGGCTCTGATAGTATAATGGTTCTGAGGTCCCAATGGTTCTGATGGTCCTAGTGGTTCTAGGGTTCAATGGTTCTAGGGGTCCCAGTGCTTCTGATGGTCCCCAATGGTTCTGATGGTCCCAATGGTTCTGAGGGTCCCAATGGTTCTGGCCCAGTCATAATGGTTCTGAGGTCCCAATGGTTCTGATGGTCCTAGTGGTTCTGAGGTCCAAGTAGTTCTGATGGTCTAATGGTTCTGAGGGTCCCAATGGTTCTGATGGTCCTAGTGGTTTCTGAGGTCCCAGTGGTTCAGATGGTCCCAATGGTTCTGATGGTCCCAATGGTTCTAAGGGTCCCAACGTGGACTTCTGATGGTCCCTAGTGGTTCTGAGGGTCCCAATGGTTCTGATGGTCCTGGTAGTTCTAAGGTTCCAATGGTTCTGAGGGTCCCAGTGGTTCTGATGGTCCCAATGGTTCTGATGGTCCTAGTGCTTCTGAGTGTTCCAGTGGTTCTGAGGGTCCCAATGGTTCTGATGGTCCTAGTGGTTGTGAGGGTCCCAATGGTTCTGATGGTCGCAATGGTTCTGAGGGTCCCAATGGTTCTGATGGTCCTAGTGGTTCTGAGGGTTCCAATGGTTCTGAGGGTCCCAGTGGTTCTGATGGTCCCAATGGTTCTGATGGTCCCAATGGTTCTGAGGGTCCCAATGGTTCTGACGGTCCCAATGGTTCTGAGGGTCCCAATGGTTCTGATGGTCCTAGTGGTTCTGAGGGTCCCAATGGTTCTGATGGTCCTGGTAGTTCTAAGGTTCCAATGGTTCTGAGGGTCCCAGTGGTTCTGATGGTCCCAATGGTTCTGATGGTCCTAGTGCTTCTGAGTGTTCCAGTGGTTCTGAGGGTTCCAATGGTTCTGAGGGTCCCAATGGTTCTGATGGTCCTAGTGGTTCTGAGGGTTCCAATGGTTCTGAGGGTCCCGGTGGTTCTGAGGGTTCCAATGGTTCTGAGGGTTCTGAGGGTCCCAGTGGTTCTGAGGTTCCCCATGGTTATGAAGGTTCCAATGTTTCTGATGGTCCCAATGGTTCTGAGGGTCCTAGTAGTTCTGAGGGGTCCCAATGGTTCTGATGGTCCTAGTGGTTCTGAGGTTCCCCATGGTTATGAAGGTTCCAATGGTTCTGAGGGTCCCAATGGTTCTGATGGTCCTAGTGGTTCTGAGGGTCCCAGTGGTTCAGATGGTCCCAATGGTTCTGATGGTCCCAATGGTTCTGACGGTCCCAATGGTTCTGATGCTCCTAGTGGTTCTGAGGGTCCCAATGGTTCTGATGGTCCTGGTAGTTCTAAGGTTCCAATGGTTCTGAGGGTCCCAGTGGTTCTGATGGTCCCAATGGTTCTGATGGTCCTAGTGATTCTGAGGGTTCCAATGGTTCTGAGGGTCCCGGTGGTTCTGAGGGTTCCAATGGTTCTGAGGGTTCTGAGGGTCCCAGTGGTTCTGAGGTTCCCCATGGTTCTGAGGGTTCCAATGGTTCTGAGGGTCCCGGTGGTTCTGAGGGTTCCAATGGTTCTGAGGGTTCTGAGGGTCCCAGTAGTTCTGAGGGGTCCCAATGGTTCTGATGGTCCTAGTGGTTCTGAGAGTTCCAATGGTTCTGAGGATTCCAATGGTTCTGACGGTCCCAATGGTTCTGAGGGTTCCAGTGGTTCTGAGGGTCCCAATGGTTCTAATGGTCTTAGTGGTTCTGAGTGTTCCAATGGTTCTGAAGGTTCCAATGGTTCTAAGGGTCCTAGTGGTTCTGAGGGTTCCAATGGTCCTGAGGGTTCCAATGGTCCTGAGGGTTCTAAAAGTTCTTGGGACTTTCATGCTTCTAAAGGTTGTTCTCAGGGTTCTTTTACATTTGAAGTCTTTGACGGTTCTAAAGGTTCTAAGGTTCTCTTGGTTCTGAGAATTCTATAAGTTTTCAGGGCTCTCAGTGGTTCTAAAAGGTCTGAATATTCTAAATGATTTCAAAGTTTTGTTGGTTCTAAAGGTTCCTAAGGTCCATGTTCTCCTTGGAGTAAACCATGGTCTTGCTCTCCTTCCCTTTTCGACATGACGACCACCGTCTTCCTCCAGACTTTGGACGTTCTCGTACGTCAATAGAAGTTTCAAACTTTTTCTCACTGATCCTTTAATGACGATGATGTCGTTTTGACCCAAAATCCACAAACCTGTGTGATTTTCAGGGACATAGTTTCTGCAGAGCGGCAGGAGCTCATTAGAAATTCACCTCTGACTTGTGGACGGGACTGTTGGCATATCCTGTCCTATCCTATCCATTTTCCCATCATCCCTTTCTCTACAGTCTTTCCCTGCTAGCTTACAGCCCCTCACACCCCCAACCGAACATTAGCGGTGCAACAAAAATGGCAGCGATGTCAGATCTATCCAGCCGTACACTTTAGATCCAGAACCCACGGAAAAGTCACCGTCTAAAATATAAATGTATGTTTTTGTGCCCACTAAGCCGTTCATATTTCAAATATACCTTTTAAATATTTACAATATTTGATCATTAAAAGTTTCTTTGTATAAAAACTTCATTTTCGTTAACTTTGACAGCAGCACATACACGTTCCTTTCAAAATAAAATGCATCCTGTGTCAAAACGATCGTCTCGCTGCAGCTGATTTACCGAATCAAACATGGCAATAAATGAACCTATATGTGCTTTAAGCTGAGTCTAATAATGGGGTTAGAACATGTTATCTGACATGTTCGAACCCTAAATATAAATCACAAAACTTCATTAAAACAAATTACTTGCAAACCCTGTATTTATTGAAATCCTTAGCATTCTTCTTCATAGCCAAAGAGCCACGAAGGAGGGATGAAGGAGCCGGCTGCAGCCCCCAGCTTTGGTGCTGAAGGTCCGGACGCCACGAGTCCACACTGGACCCTGCATAGCAGAGTCAGCAGGGTCAAAATGCAGAATCCGGCATCCTTCAGAACCTGCAGAGGATTTTAGGTTTTCCTCACATCAGTCAGATGTTTGGAGCAGCAGAGACGGCATTTCTGGCTTCAGGGATGTACTTTTGCTTGGCAGATGTTGGGAAGTCCTAAGGAATCCTGCAGGAACCCGCAGGGACCCGCAGGAACCCGCGGGAACCCAAAGGAACCTGCAGGAACCCAAAGGAACCTGTAGAAACCCACGGAAACTTGCAGGAACCTGCAGGAACCCACAGGAACTTGCAAGAACCAAAAAGAACCTGCAGGAACCCGCCCATCTGAGTGTTCAGAGGGAGTGAAGGGGTGTCTAGTAACGGGGTTCTTGTTCTCGTTCTGCAGACAATGATGTGGAGAAGAGCTGGAAGAGCCGGCTGTTCCCCCATCGTCTGGAGCTGCTGGTGGCGGCGTGCCTCCTGCTGGCCGTGGCGTTCTTCTTCAGCGTGGGTCTTGGAGGTGAGACGCGCCGTCATCGCCGTAATGAGCCGGCCCGTCCTCCATGAATGTTTGATGACCTCCGACTGTTACTCAACCTCCCCAGAGCTTCGTCTCCCAGCAGACGGATGCTCGGAGTCGACTCACAGGAACCGTCCCACAGAGCGTCCGCCTCACTTCCAGAGCTTTTAGTTTGGACAGAACCCAAAACTAGAACCTGACAGTCCAACAGAACCAGAGGCCGTGGGAGAACCAGCAGAAATTTGCTCTAAATGCTTTTAGTGACTCATTGAAATGATTCTGAAGTAAAGAACCCATCAGGACTTTAGCACCCCCACTCTTCATGTTCTCCCTCCTCCCCCCTGAGGTCTCTGTAAGCTGCGTAACTCGGTGCCGCTCTGCGCTGACCCAAACCAGCAGAAAGGATAAAGTTGTGATGAAGGACCAGCAGAAGCTCAGGAACTTCAGACGCTGGTGCTCCTCCTCCAGAGACGAGCGATCTGGTTATTTTAGGATGAAGAAGGAAACGTGGACCAACGTCTGGTTCTGACAGTCTGGAGATGTTTGACAGACGTTCCTCCTCAGTTCCTCCTCCTGACGCTGGTTGGATGTTTGGGTCTTTGGTCTGCGGAAACAGCTGCTGGATCAGAACCTTCACCCACAGACCGAGTCCGACTCTCACCGCCACCTTCAGCTGCTGGAGAAGCTGCTTGAGGTTCTCAGGATGTTCTTCCTCCTGAGAAGTTCTCAGCTAATTCTGGTAGTTCTGAAAAAGGTCCAAACATGAAGAGCAGAGCATCTCCATCAGTCAGCGAGTCCTTCAGCCCAGTCCAAATGAAGAGAGAACTTGTTTGGACGAGGACCAGGAAGCAGTAGAGCAGAACCGGTTGGTTTCTGGGTTAAAGCGGTGCCGGGTCGGTGGACCATGACTGACACGGCTGGAAGTTCAGGTGGTGAAGATGACCCTGATGCTCTGAGCAGCAGACCAGAACCCTCACTGACGTATTCCTGAAAACCTGATCCAGATCAGGAGAAAAAGACTCGTCGGTCCAAAAGTGTTCAGATCTGTTTGTGCTCTTGGGTCCATGTGTTCTGATCCGGTCTGATGGTGGACCTCGGATCAAACCAGTATGGTTCTGGAAGGGACCACATATGTCAGAAGCGACTTATTCATCTCTTTTCTGCTTCTGTTTCTCCACGGCAGTGCAGAACCGATGGGTTCTAGAGTCTCATGTCTGTCTGTTGTCGGTTCTCCTCGGGTTGGATCGCATTGTGGTACCTGTTTTCTGAACAAGTGGTTCTGAATTCGTCAAAGCTCACCTGTGATCTCTCTGTTCTACAGTGGGGCTGAGCTGCGTGGGCCGGTTCCGCTGTGGTTCCTCGCAGAAGTGCGTCGCCTCCTCGGCCCGGTGCGACGGAGCGGTGGACTGCCCCAACCAGGAGGACGAGCTGGGCTGTGGTGAGACTCTGACCCGCTCCTGTGGGGTGCTGAACGCTGGAGAGGGACTGACGCGAGTTCTCTGTTCACATCAGTGCGGCTGAGTGGCAGGAGGTCCGTCCTGCAGGTCCAGAGACGAGGAGAATGGAGAACCGTCTGCGCAGACAACTGGAACAACTCGTTGGGACTCTCCGCCTGCAAGCAGCTGGGATACTCCAGGTCTGCCTCGGTTCTGGTCCAACAACAGCCCCCCCTCCCCCAAGGCCTTCTGAAGGTCCACTCTCTGTGTGTTTGCTGAAGAGCAGGAAGTCCATTTCCACCTCTATCACTAAGAGCAGAACTTCAGGTCCGCTTCCACTGCTGCAGAGGAGGTCCACTCCAATTCCTCAGGTTCTGACCCACAATAGTGGTTCTGAGAAACAACAGATGGAGGCTCAGAGGAAGGAAGGAGCTCATGAGCTCCACTGGCAGCATTCCCAGCAGGGTGCCCTTCTTTAGGGGTGGCCGTGGTGCAGTGGTAGAGCGGTCGACCTCTGATTGGACTGTTGCAGGTTGTTAGTGAGTGTTGTAGGGTCCTTGAGTAAGACATTGACCTCACTCTTGACCCCACCTTGCCTCTGGTGTACGTTTGGCGCCGGAGTCGGTGTGTGAATGCATCTGTGACTGTAAACCGCCTTCCGGGAAGGTAGAGACGCGCTGCACGAGTTCTCGCCATTGACCACTTTTAGGACACTTCAACACATCAGGTGTAGAATTGGAACCAGCAGCTCCCGCCTGAAGCTGCGCTGTGGTTTCAGGTATGTGGAGTCGTCCTTCGTCCCTCAGAACTCCATTGAAGAAGACCTTCAGAGCAGCCTGGTGTCCTTGGACACGACGCAGTCTGACGTCATCAAGCTTCAGAGCGCCGCGGCCTTCAGGTATGCAGACCGGCAGGATAAAGGGTCCAAACTGATCCAGATCCACCAGCTCTGATCAGAACCGGTAGAATTCTGCCAACAATAGAGCAGGAACTGTAGACCCACAATGAGACAGAAACAACAGAACTTCATGAGGTCCAACAATCCTCCTCCTCCCTGAACTAGAAGCAGCAGCTGCTTCTTCTCTGATGTAGGTCAGACCTGCACAGACACGGTTCTAGGCACAAATCCACAGTATTCTGGATGCTCTTCTCTGGTTCTGATCCACATCAGAGACCTCTGTTGTCTGTTTTACAGTGAGAGTCAGTGCAGCTCCGGGATGGTGACCACGCTGAAGTGTCTGGGTGAGGAACCTCTGCTGTCAGGACAGGTTCTGATGACCAAGAGGAGACCCACAAAGAAACCTCAGCAGAACTCCAATTAGAGCTTCGGGGTTAGAGAACACTCAGAACCAAGGTTCTGATGAGGTTTCCTGCTGGGAAAAAGGGTCAGCACATCTGGGTTTCTGAGGAACCTTCAAACTGGTCTTGGAGGTTCTGGAGAAGCAGTAATGGTCCAGAAGACAGCAGACGTACAGAGTAACGGGAAGGGGGGGGGGGCCTTCAAAACAAAACTTCAGATCAGGAGGAAAAGACCAGAACCCAAAAGTAGAACCCGTTTGTCAGTCAAAGCTTTTGGATGTCTCCCGGTCATGACATGTCCCCTCCCTGTGTCTTCAGAGTGCGGCTCCAGGCCTCGGTACCAAACCCGGGTGGTGGGGGGGAACCTGTCATTGCCGGGTCAGTTCCCCTGGCAGGCCAGTCTCCACTTTAGGGGGGAGCACATGTGCGGGGGCTCGGTCATCTCCCCGCTGTGGATCGTCACCGCGGCCCACTGCGTGTACGGGTGAGTCCAGTCTGGGGGGGTTCTGAGCAGTCCTCCTCTCAGTGTGGAGCCATTGGTGACAAATTCTCCAAAAATCTGAGTTCTGATACAGAAAAACATAAATGTGGGACAAACTCCCCCAGGGATGAACATCACAGAGACACCTGCTCCTCAGCTCTATGAGGAGGAGGGGGGTCTGAGAAGAAAAATTATTATTCTGCCCAAAGCACCTTAAACAGAGTTTCCACCCCCGGCCTCCTGATTGGTTCCTCGCATCTCCACTGTGGCGTGAACTGCTTACCCACAAAGATCTCAGCAGAAGCTGACGTTGACAGTTAGATGGTGGATCCTGAATCAGGATCCTGAAACTGGATCCAGATGGCTGATCCTGAAACTGGATCCTGAAACTGGATCCAGATGGCTGATCCTGAAACTAGATCCAGACGGCTGATCCTGAATCAGGATCCTGAAACTGGATCCAGATGGCTGATCCTGAAACTGGATCCACACAGCTGATCCTGAAACTGGATCCAGACGGCTGATCCTGAATCAGGATCCTGAAACTGGATCCTGACGGCTGATCCTGAAACTGGATCCAGACGGCTGATCCTGAAACTGGATCCAGACGGCTGATCTTAAAACTGGATCCAGACGGCTGATCCTGAATCAGGATCCTGAAACTGGATCCAGACGGCTGATCTTAAAACTGGATCCAGACGGCTGATCTTAAAACTGGATCCAGACGGCTGACCCTGAAACTGGATCCACACGGCTGATCCTGAAACTGGATCCACACGGCTGACCCTGAAACTGGATCCAGACGGCTGATCCTGAAACCGGATCCAGATTGTTCCCCTGAGAGGAGGACATGAGCGAGCGTCTTCTCTGATCTAACCTTCGTCCACCCCTGTCAGGTTCAGCAACTCCTCCCTGTGGAAGGTTTACGTGGGGCTGACGGAGCAGCCGATCCACACCGCTCAGTCTCTGGCTGTGAGGAAGATTGTTTACCACGCCCGGTACCGGTCCAGAAGCCTGGACTACGACATCGCTCTGATGAGACTGGACCAGCCTCTCATGTTTAACGGTATTGTGATGTGCAGATCCTGAAATGGACTCAGGTTTCTTCTGTCAGCAGAACTTCCTGTTTGTGTTTCTTCTCCAACTCAACATCGCCATGGAGAAGTTAGTCAGATCTCCATCCATCAGTGAGCGGGAACCTTCACACCTCCCTCATTCCGACTCACGACTTCTTCTGGTCTAGAAGAACCCACAGATGTCCTCATGTTCCGTCAAACCTTCTGTAGAAAAGCTCCATCCAGGTTTCAGGGATGATCAACCTGCTGTCCTCCTCAGGTCTGGTGGAGCCCATCTGCCTCCCCAACCATGGGGAGGACTTCCAGGAGGACACCAAATGCTGGATCTCCGGCTGGGGAGCAACAGAGGAGGACGGTGAGTCTGGACATGGACGTCTGTCTGATGTTACCTCCTCAGGTCATGCGTGCAGACAAACGCAGAACCTCATGGAGAACGTGTGTCAGTAAGGACCGTATGACCCACCAACCGGCGTTAGCAGAACATCTCACATGTGGAGAAGCAACCAATACATCAGTCAGTGAGACGGGTCCAGACGTGAACCTGTGGAACACATCTGGACCAGGGGGGTCTTCCAGAAAGCAGGTTATGCTAGCTCCCACGGTAAGTTTGAGGCTAAGGAAGTTGATAACCTCAGCTTTCAGTTCCAGAAATGGAGGTATGTTTCAGGGTTTGTCAAGTTGCCATAGCAACTCATGCTCAGAACATAACCTGGTCTGGAGCAGGTTTAGTTGAAGGTTAGTTTGTTTACAGAGAGGTGAAGCAGCATGGCGTGTCCATTTGAAGATGATTTAGTGGATGAAGAAGCTCAGATAATACTTTTTCCACCGTGAGAGGGTGATAAGACCACATGTGGATGCTGGAAAGAGAAACTTTATACTTTGATCTAACTTAATTATTTGCTTCAGTTAAGATAAACCTTTTTTTAGTTAAGTCAGTTTAAAAATAACACACAGTTATCCAACATTTGTTTTCCTTTCATTCAAATTCATTCAATTAAGTAGGTGTAACTTTGGTGCTGCTGTTAGATCGGCACTGCAAGGAATTGTGGGATACCATTCCCTTTGCCTGTCTGGATGGATTTGGGTTTAAGTGTGAGTTTTTGACCAAATGTGTTTAGTTGTTTAGCTGTTTTACTGTGTTTTGCCGAGTTATGTTGAGTTATTTAGTCCTACTTTGCTCAAGTCTCTGCACCATGAGTGAGAGGGAGGGAGAGGATGATGAGATTATATAGCACCCCTACTGTGTAATGTTTTTTGTTTTTTTTTATTGAACAATTGCAGCATACAGAACAAGAAAATATATAGGCACATATAATGTTAAATAGAATTCTGAATACAGAATAAACATGTTACATCATTAAGATAATTTTAATTATTAGTAACAATCATAAAAGGAAATAAAAATTTAAAATAAATAAAATAAAACTAAGCATAGAAAAAAATATAATAAAAAAAGAAAAAATGCGACTTGTGTCAGTAGTCCAAAAGATTTACAAATGTCAATTGTTTATTGAGCTTTTGTATTTTTTTAAGCTGAAATTAAGTTTCAATATTGCTGCAGTTCAAGTTTGAACACAAAGAAATCAGGTTTTTTATTGGAGAATTTGCTTTTGTGAATATGAAATTTAGCCATAAATAATACCATGTTTACACAAAAGAAAGCATAACAATCTCTGACATCAAAGCTATGAAAACCAAATAGTATATTTATATAACAAAGTTGTATATCAGCAAAAATAGATTCGGTAATAAATTTGCGAATATTTTTCCAAAATTTGTTTGTGAATTCACAAGACCAGAATAAATGAGAGCAGGTTTCAGGTTGTTTCTGACAGAAAGTACAGCTGGTGTCTATGTCAGCCTTAAATTTAATTAAATAATGTTTTGCTGGATTAAATCTGTGGAGTTTAAAAGAGATTTCTTTGACTCTATTTGTTAAATAGTATTTTTGTGGTAAAGACCAGACTTTTTTCCATTCAATGTTTGAAGTAAAATTAGCACAATAAAAATTAGCTGATGGAACAAAAACTAAATGATCTTGAAACAAAGCTCTGACTTTTGAGTTCAACTGTTTAGCGGAAGTGAAGCAGAAACTACCCAGAGATGGATGGATGGATGGATGGATGGATGGATGGATGGATGGATGGATGGATGGATGGATGGATGGATGGATGGATGGATGGATAGACTTTAATAATCCTGAAGGAAATTTTAAGTGGCCAGCTGCCCATACTTAAAAACACAATCATTCCTAAAACAGATAAAAACACAATAAATAGATACAAATATAAAAGGATAAAAAGAATAAAAGCAAGTGTGAACAATTCCTATAAACATGTCAAGTTTCCCAGAAATTCAGCTTAATCAAAATCAGAAGCAACAGTAAAAGCTGTCAACACAGAGTGTTGTGCAGTCTGATGGCTCCTGGGGCAAAGGACTTTCTGAGTCTGTCCGTGGTGCAGCGCTGTGATAAAAGTCTGCTGCTGAAGCTGCTCTTCCTTTCACTGAAGGCCTCATGCAGAGGCTGTGGAACATTGTCCATTATTGCCTGAAGTCTGGACAATGTCCGTTGTTCAGCCCCCTCCTCCACTGTGGCTAACTTCAGTCCGACAGCAGAGCTAGCATCATGTTTCAAAGCTATCTTATTTCATTTATTTTATTGTTATAAAAATGAAAATATCTGCCGGCTCAAACTTAGACATATGAGAGTTCAAGAATTACAATAAATTTAGATGGAAAACTTTCATTGAATTGGAGTAAAATGACATTTAGTTAGATAAATATGTAAATTTGAGTTGTAAAAAAAATATTGAGTTAGACGTAAGAAATTATCGTATGTTGAAAAAATTTAACTCAATTACTTGTTACCAATTGAATGAATTTAATTTGGATACGTTATATATATATATGCGTCACATGAAAATAAGATCAGAAACTCGTGCGTTTACTTTGTTCTTTTCCTCCAAGCAGAAACTCTTTCTTTTGCTGATGATTCAGCCGTGTTACTTTATTGATGGACGTGTAATCTTCATACCCCGTCATTAAAATCTCAGACTCCGTCTCACTGAAGTATAGCTCTCTCTTTTTTTCTCCATGCGTTTCCATGGTGACTCCGGAAATCGAATGTCTTTATGTACCTGCTGTGCACGTGCATTAACCCAGGGTTACCAAGTGGAGCGTAATCACGCTAACTCATATCCGGTCTTTTGGAACCGACATACCCAGACTAAGCAAGTTCAGGAGGATTTCAGCCAGAGTTCAGGGTTAAAGTCAGGATAGTTTAAATTGGCCTTCTGGAATACCCCCCCCCTCCCCCGGTGTTTCATGGAGGAGGTCCAGCTGAGAACAGAACCCTGTTTTTAAAGTTCACCTACAAACCCAGAACCTTTAAGAAGACCTACAGAGAAAGACCTGCATCCTCCTCCTCCTGGGTTCTCACATCAGGTTCTAGTTCCTCAAAACAGGTTCTGGTTCCACAGAGCAGTTCAGGTTCTTCCCAGGCAGTGTTGAGGATTTGGTTTTTCGGGTCAGGTTCTCTGTCTTTTGGTTCTGTGTTCTCTGGTCCCCCATAAAACCTCATCCAGCACGTTTTCTGAGAAGAGCAAACGCTGCATCTGCGTTCCGTGACCACGTGGTGTTTGTGTGTCTGCACAGGAGAGAGCAGCGTGGTTCTGCGCTCTGCGGTGGTTCCCCTCATCTCCACCAGAACCTGCAACCAGCCAGAGGTCTATGCGGGCCACATCTCATCCTGGATGATCTGTGCAGGATACCTGGAGGGGGGGGTGGACTCCTGTCAGGTACCAGCAGCTTCCACTTTCAGAGAAATGAAGGAACCAAACTGATGCCTCTGAACACTGAAGACATTTAATGAGGGGGCGGAGCTAATGTCTAGAACCCGCCAAAGAAAGAAGACAACACTGAAGGTTTTTAGGTCAAATGACCCCCCCTCCCTCCTCATCTGTTCAGGATGTGGAAACACCGTCCCAGGTCGACTTTAGGTCCATCAACCTGATCCAATCGGACCGTGGCTAAAACCAATCGTTACTCAGACTGACAGTTGGCCTCAGAACCACGACTGCCACCATTTTCGCGATGGGGGGGCTCTAAGAACATAACTGTGTTCTCACCTGGTGTTACCTGTGCAGGGCGACAGCGGGGGCCCGCTCGCCTGCCACGACCCGTCGGCGTGGAAACTGGTGGGAGTGACGAGCTGGGGGGAGGGCTGCGCCGCCAGGAACAGGCCCGGCGTTTACACGCGCGTCACCACGGCGCTCAGCTGGATCCGCAAGCAGATGGAGGTCAGTGCAGAGGGGGGGCCGTGAGGGGGGGTCAAAGGTCGTCCAGAGGACCAACCGGGTCTCCTCAGAACCGTCCAGAACCATGACGCTCCAGAGCTCAGCTCAGATTCATTTCTGACCCCCCCACAGCTGAGATGTGGGGGTTCTGCTGTGAGTTTGTAGAACCATGAGTCTGGTTCTACGCTGGCAGCATCACGGGTCACGTGCACACTCGTCAAAAGCAGGTCCGGGTCTGAACAGCACCGGGACAGATCCAGAACCCAGGCATCCCAGTGAGGGACTCCCTGCTCCGCGTTCAGAGCTCATCCTGAGTTCTGGTTCCGTCCCGTTCAACGTTCATCCTGAATGTTACATCGTCTCCTGGCAGAGGTCCTGATGCTGCCCACCCCCCATTCGGGTCAGAGAGCGGGATGTGTGGCCACAGAAGTTCTGGTTCTGACCTGTCTTGGACGTGTGGGGCTCGCCAACACACGGTGTGGGCTGAACCTCAGGGGTGGTGCTTTCTAGCAGAAGACACGGTACCTGAGGCTCAGAACCGAGCCGGACCGGCCCGGCACCAGCATCCAGGTCCGTGTGGTAACTGTTCACCTCTGTGTTTTCCAGAGAGACGAGGCTCAGAAGAATGACTGACGCTCCACCCACACACCCCGCCCCGCCCATCAGAACCTCCAACAGAACCTTGCCGTCGTGACAGAGACCCGACAGCAGAGTTAGGCATCGTTTATTCCAAAATAGAAAGCTCTAAGGCAAAACAGACAAAAAGGTGAACATCACTCGATACAAAGCAACACAGATCCAAAGTGGAGAGCAGGCGGCGCCAGAACCACCACTGTCCCCGGGCCGGCCCGCTTGGGGCCGACAGATCCAACGCTTCAGCACGAGTCTGCAGGGACGGGATGGTCTCCTGCAGCACAGTCCGTGTCCAGAAATAAAGCCGGTCCAGCGTTGTGGGCGTGTGCTTAGTGTTGTGATTGTGCGTGACGGTGTGGCTGATGGGGGGGGCTGCGGCGGCGTCCGCCTCCACAACGTTCCATCGGGAGTTTAGTGTCTCTGCGACCAATTCCACCCACAGACCTTGTGCTTCTTGGCAAAAACTCTTTAGAAAACAGCAGTAAGGCCTTGTTAGCATCGTCGTTCCAAACCAATTCTCAGAGCGAAAGCGTCGACTCTTTTTAGAAAACTGAGAGCCCTGGAAAACAGGGCGGAGCTTCCACCGGGTTCAGTACAGAAATACAAACCACAGATGAACCGAGCACCGACGTCTGTAGAAAAATAAGCCTCTGACGCGTTTGTGGCTCTGAGAGCCCCGCCCACATCTACCAAACACAAGCATGCAGGAAGTGAAGACAAACGGTACACAAACGGGTCCCGGCCCGGCATCCAACGTGGGCTCAGGACCCGACAAGACGAGCAGAACTAAACAATATTGATTAACGGAGCAGACCCATCTGCCTCTGGGGTTTTAACACGTCGCTTCTTCTTCTGGAGCTTAAATATACAGAAAAGTGCACTCGCCTACATGTTCAAACGGAGGGGGGCAGTTTGTCAAGTCACGCCGCCGGCGCAGGCGCTCGGTCCAGGGTGGAGGGGCGGGACGCCCAGTGGTGGCGCCACCCGCCCTTGTGCTCTGAAGGGACCTGGAGCGCCTGCGTGAGTCCACGCGCTCACGTGTCGGCGTGCCGCGTCCTCTACTGCAACGAGTCGCTGTTGTCCAGGCCCAGCCCGGCCATGTCGCCGTCATCGTCCTCGCTGTCCCCCGACTCGTCCTCGCTGTGGCCCCCCAGCATCACCTGCTGCACCGCCAGCGTGGCTCCGTCCGACGTCAGGCTCTGCAGACCCTCCATGTTCATGGTCACCATGGTTCCTGCAGACGGGCACGAGAGGGAGGGGTCACAGCACTTACAGAGGCCCCCACACATGCAGACATGGAGCCGGGGGGGGGGGGGGAATGAGATGACCGCAGGTGTGAGAGCAGCTGTGCTTACACGTCTGTCCCTCGTCAGGAGAAAAGGTTTGAATCTTCCAACAGTTTGGCTTCAAGAATCGATGTGTTCAAACCCCCAAACTATCAAAATAAAAGAGGCGTGGTCTAACGCAGCCGCACCAAACCAGCTTTTATTTTCTTAAGAGTCTTTTAGGTTTTATTGTGATAGAGGTGAGGAAAAGCATCTGCACCTGACAGATACGGACTTTTAAAGGTGGAAGAGGAAAGGCAGGAGAGGCGGCAGCTGATGTCACATGATTACTCTCTGGGGGGGAGGGGGGGGGACTATAAAAGATCCAATTCTAAGATCCTGTAATAGAAAATATCAAACATTTTCTCTGCCTTCCTGCTTAAGGTCATCAATGGATGACCTTAAGAACCCATTCATCTGCATAGAGAGGCGGCGTACCGTCTGGCATGGTGACCTGCTGGTGGGAGCCCCCCCCAGCTGCAATGGAGTCGGGCCAGAAGCGCTGCAGTGGCCGGTTCTGCGGTGTCTTCTTCTTGGATTTTGGCGCCTCGGAGGCGCTGGCGTCCAGCATGGGCTGCAGGATCCGCCTCCGAGCGTTGATGAACCTGAAAAGACGAGCAAGGAGAGCAGAGAGTCGACAAGAGTTCTGCAGCAGCAGCAGCTGAGGTTCCTGCAGCAGCAGCAGCAGCAGCAGTTTCTGCAGCAGCAGAGGTTCCTGCAGCAGCAGCAGAGGCTCCTCACTCACCAGTTGTTGACTTGCAGGAGTGTCAGGTTGGTCTGCGTGGCGATCTGCTTCTTCTCGTCCTCTGTTGGATACGGGTGCTGCAGAGCCAGAAGAAACGGCGTGAAGCTACGATGGCAGACGTTCTGCATCGACCACACCTGCAGACACACTCACCCCGATGTGCTGGAAGAGCCAGGAGCGCATGACGTTGGTGGCGTGTTTGGGAAGGACGCCGCGTTTATTCTTGGTGGAGTTGTCGTCGTGATTGAACAGGTTGACATCCTGGTGGAACTGCAGCTGAAACTGAGCACAGACGTCCCGTCAAAGGTGAGCTGCAAGAGTCCAGACACACCGGACCCCCAACCTGCAGAACTCCCCGATTCTGAACCAACAGCACCAAGGAGGAGGAGCGACGGCCACGATTGCTGGACTTGACCCCGCCCATCTCAACGCAGAGAGGTATAGGGCGGGAACAGGTTTTACTTCTTTTGGGCCCTCCCAATTCAGAAAAGCTGACCCCTAATGACCCAGAACCACTGATGTCCCCCAGGCATAAAACAGAAATGAAGCAGCAGTCTTTGAAAAACTCTTTAAAACCAAACTGGTTTATTTCTGGATTCAATCAGATTTGGCGCTGTGACGGGCTGGCACAGCGTCCACAGTAAACCCCCCCTTCCCAAGAACCGATAGGATAGGCCCCAGCATCCCCATAATCCACATAAAGAGGGCCTGAAAAATGAAATCTGACAACCTGCCTCCAGTGGTCATTCAAGGAACTGCACTGTTTGGTACTTCCTGTCTTGCGTGGATGTCCTACAGACTGGGGGGGCTTTCTGTTCACCGATACGTTTTCTTGAAATGTTTGATCATAGAAAATCATTTTTGTTCATTAGGTGTATAATAACACACGGGACAGTTAAGCATGTTTATTGACTAATTACAACCTGAACTGAAGCTGCTTCAAATATAGAACATGTATGTTAGTGATGGCATAACACGGGGAGGGGTAGGTGTGTGGGGGGGTGCTGTTTACACCGACAGATTGGGCAGTTTCCCGCTCAAATCGGCGGCTTTTGCTCCGTTTTAATGTAGCAACACTGCAGGCGGACAGACGCCGCGCTGGCATGAGCTCTTTACTGGACGCATTTTTACAAAACTGCGACCAAAGTATCTAAAGTATCGATCTCATCACGCTAGTATCAATACTTTGATGCAGATACTTTGGACACTCTGATTGATCGGCCACCTCTGCTCATGAGCGCGCTCGCGGACAATGGCCCCTCCTACTGGCACCACACGGTCATACCTGATTGTTCTGGACGCGGATGGTTCCCGGTGAGAGAGTCTGGGTCACCACCTGACCCTGGGGGGTAACCACGGTGACGGGCTGGTACACGGCCCCTCCTGAAACACACACAGGTATGCTCAGCTTCCAGCTGCTGCCTGACGGTTCGGGGGGGCGCTCGCGGACCCACCTGCCACCATCTGGTTGGGGTTGACGGCGGTCACGGTGACATTGCCCTGCTGCAGGGTGGAGGCCGGGACCACGATCTGACCCTGGGGACTGATGGCCCCGGACATGGAGCTGGGGGTCTGCACACAGACCGGAACACATGACCTCGGGGTCGCACACGTCTACCTGCAGGAGGAGGGGGCCAGAGCTCACCTGAGTCTTGGTGGGGGAGAAGGCCTGCGCCTGACCCTGCACGGGCGAGTAGGGGCTGCCGGGCTCGCCGCTCAGCAGCGTCTCGCTGTTCATCTTGGTCTTGAGGCAGGCGATGTAGCGGCTGCAGAAGTCCTTGCACAGGTCGCTCACCTTCTCCAGCTCCAGCAGGTGGATCCGGAGCACCTGGATGGCTTTCACCATCTCCACATAGCAGACAGAGAGCGGCGTGTCATCAGATGGATCCACTGATCACATGGTTAGACCTGAACACGCCTGCAGAGGTGGAGCAGACCACCTGCCCGCTCTGCAGGAATGACCACATCCATGTTTGTGTCTGACTTCCTGCCAAGCACCAAACTCCTGATTGGACGCTGAGAAAGCTCCGGAAAAGGATCAGCTGGCTGGGTTTTTTGTATTGGGGGGGGGCAGCATTACCAAGGCGACTCACCAAGTTGTCGAGTTCAGGGTCCTCGCTGAAAAAGGGCCGGCCCTCCTTCTCCTGACTGCGGACGAAGTTCTCGATGTCCACGTCGAAGCTGGCGGAGGTGATGCAGTCGGCGCTCAGCGTGGACTGCTCACACTTCTCGAACAGCAGCGCCAGCAGCGGGAACAGAGGATGCCTGGGGAGAGAAGCCCCCCCAAAACACGCCGCTTCATTCCAGGTTCAAACATCCAGAACAGCACAGACACCCATGTTCTTCACTGGAAGCGGATCCTGTCTGGTAATCTGACCCTCTTCTTTGCTCTGAAGGGGGCGGGGCTAATCAAGAACAGCACCTGCTTTGCATCTGGGGAGGGGGTCTGCTCTAGTGAACACAAACAGGATGTACCGGTAGATCGATGCCTTGTCTGCATCCATGGGGTTCTTCAGGTCCGTGTGGCCCGGGCTCGGCATTTCTGCCAACGGCCCCCCGATGAAGGTGTGCTCCAAGTCGCTGTCGTCCTTTACCCCGCCCTGCATCTGCGGGACGGCGAGACGGAGAAACCAGAAGGCGTGAAAAACCAGGCATGTTCTTGTAAGTCAAGGACCTCCATGGTAGAAGCTTTCCTGAGCTCAGAGCAGATGAAGAACCAACGCTCTGAAAGCTCATTTAACCACAAAGATGGCGCTCGTTTCATTTATTTGAAGAAAAATACCAGAACATCTCTGAGAAACTTGCATTTCATGATGTTGCATCAAAACGTTCAGGAGAACAGCAGAGAGCGAGGAAGAGGAGGCGTCTGAGGATGAAGCTCCGCCTCCTCACAGACAGGACCGCCCCCCCTGAAGCAGGACTACAGCATCTTCAGTGAAACCTCTGGAGACGATGTCCTCTCTGCTCCTCAGTCTCCCCATCAAGGAGCTTGACGCTCTCCAGCCCGACACCCCCCCCCCCCAGCTGCTAAAAACTCTGTTCCTGAGCAGTTCCATCTTCTTAAGAACAGATCCACCGTGGCTGTGTCAGAACCCCCCCAACCCCTAAAAATGCTGTGCAGCACTATGTAGAGCCCTGAATTATAAAGCGGTTCAGACTCCATGATCACTATTCTTCTTTTTTAAACGGCGGATATGATGTCATCGATTTCACAAAGTTAAAATCTAATTGATTTGAGCGTTTTCTGACGATTATTTATTATGATATGATTATTTATGAGTCCACTGAGTTCTGAGGATTAAAACATTGATGGTTTATTTATTTTAATACATTTTTTTGGGGCTAAATTTGTTCCGATGCAATGCATTGTGGTCTAGATTCTCAGATCTAGTGAGCATTGATGCTCACTGGTTTTTCACAGAGACTTCTGGGAAATTTCTATGGCTCTGGATTTTGTAGATTCAGACAAACTAGAACATGGAGAACGCGCTGTAGAGTGAGCATGGAAGGAATTCAGACACGACCCATGTGACTGCAGCTCCTAGAGGAGCACTACGAGCCCAGACAGCCTGCTGAGAATCGAACACCGGCGTCCAGCTGGCTCAACGTTTCACTAAATGGCCTCCCTAAAGGAAGAACGGGGGAGGCCGGTATCAGAACGTCCTGTGTTCTGCAGGCTCAGTCCCAACATTTAGAACCGGATCACGGTTCTGCTGCTCAGAACATCAGAGGAGCTGTCAGAGAACCGAACTTCTACAGGTGGAGACAGAGCAGTGTGTGTTCTGGACTGACCAAGCTGTTCTGCTCAGAGGTGGCCAGACTTTAGGGGCGTGTCCTTTGCTGGCTGCTGTATTCTGGGCTAAAACAAGTGGAGGACACACTCAGCCTTCAACATTCAGGAGGGGGGACCACCTGGAACATCAGGGTCATGGTTAACTTTGACCTCGTTCAGGTAGAAGCAGCTGCCGGAGGCCTCAGGTGAGCCTCACCCACCTGATGCTCCTCCTTCGGGTACTTGTCAAGGGACACTGACTGGGCCGCCATCACGTTCACTGCAGAACCTGCAGACCGCGGCTCATCCTAGACAGCAGGACCAGGGCCCGACCTGCAACGACAACACGGTCACTGACGTCACCGCTCTGTCAGGAAACACTGTAACCACGCACCAAGCAGACAGTGGCAGCTGACGTTCCAGCTGCCCGGGAATGACGGGCCTTATCCCGGGGGAATGTTTTCACGAAGTGGGTCAGATAGGAGCGCGTGCCCGAGCGCACAACACTTTATTTGGACATTTGTTTTAGGGGGAGCTTGAGTTAGCCGCGGCTTTGCTAGCACAGCTGCCGCGGCACGGAGAGGAGGTTAAATCCAACGGACCCCTGAGGCTAACGTCTGCGTGCTTTATGAAAGAAGGGGTTTAGAGGGGGCTTGATTTCGCCACCGCCATGGGATGTAAAGGAACGGGCACGCTCGTTAGCCCGACCTCCCGACTAAAGCTAGCCTACAGAACATCGGAACGAACATGAGGAGAAACGGGAGTGTTTTTCATGCTGTAAAAACACGCGCCGTCATGTGTGGAGAGGCGGGAACCTCAAAGCAAACATCACATTCAAGATAAAAAAACATGCTAACTGTGCTAGCCAGGTTATAAAAAAAGCCCGCTGCGGAGTGATACAAAGGGAGCCGTCTGACGCGGAGCTGCGGCCTCTGCGATTAGCCAAACACTTAGTGGTTGTTCGTTTTTTCCCATTTTTTAATTGTGTTAAGCGTTGGGACTGGGACAACACAAAGCACTGGCCGCGCACCGCGTAGCCAGGTTGATCTTGAAATCCTCCCCCGTGAGTCGATCAATCATGCGGGGACAGCTGCGTCCCCTCCCTCCCTCCCTCCGCGCTAACGTTGCATGTGTCGGGCCTCGCTCGTGGCTCTCGCCCTCTCCTTCTTCACCATCCTCCTCTGCCTGCAAACGCAGACATATTTCAACCCCCCCTCTCCCTTCTATTTTTTTATTTATTTGAATTCCTCCCGCAGCTCTAACGCTGCGGTTTTGCTTCCCAGGACGCCTTCCGCCGCCTTGACTAGGTCCGCGCTCCTCGCCCTGGGGCATTTTTACGTGCGGCCCAGATTGTTTGATTGATAGGGAACGGAAAAAGAGGGATTTTGAGTGACAGCTTACCTGAGTGCCAATCTTCGTCACACTGACAAGCGGCTGCAGCAATCGGGACCCGCAGTTGTCGCGTTGCGTCATCGCGCAGGGGCACGCAGCGGCGCTCGCCTCATGTTTATGGATGAGGAGGGCGGAGCTCTGACGTCAGCATGCCTCCGAGTCCCTGAGGCCTGATTTAGAGGCTGTTTGTTACGCCGCGCGCGTGCGCAGGGGTGTGTCCAAAGAGGGGAGCTGGGGTGCCTCGGCCCCCCCGTGGAATTTTATTGGCCGACTCAGCTCCCGCCCTTCTCGACATCAGCTCTGATTGGTCGATGGTCCAGTCCATCAGCCGACACGGACTCAGTGAGAAAAACGGACCCTGGGCGGGTGTGAAGTTTGTGGCACAGCAGTCAGGATGATGGAACAAAAACAGCTTTAACCAACGATAAACTATTAACACAGGAACCTGATAAATCATCAGTTCTGCCTCATTAAGATGACTTTTTGTGTTAACCCAAAACTTCGCCTGACTTAATGACTGCTATTCATTAGCTAAACTCAAATTTCTAATTCTAGATTTCTAATTGCACCCACAGAAAAACAGACTCACTGCCAGGCTCTTAATGGTACATATTAGGGGGTTCATCCATCTTCTTAACGGTTTTTCGTTCCTCTTGGGGTCACAGGGTGCTGGAGCCTATCCTGGCCACTGGTGGGTGAAGGCAGGGGGCATCCTGGACAGGTCGCCAGTCTGTCGCAGGGCCACATGCACACACCCGTGCACACTCACACCTAGGCACAATTTAGAGGAACTAATGAACCTATGAAGCATATTTTGGGAGGGTGGGAGGAAGCCAGAGTCCCCGGAGAAAATCCAGGCATGTATGAGTAAACATGCAAACTCCACACAGAAAGGCCCCCCATTGGTGTTTTGAACCAGGGGCCTACTTGCTGTGAGGCAAGAGCGCTAACCACTGCACCACCATCCTATAATAATGGTGTAAATATGAGTTCATTTTGTGTTTTTCTACATTATTAGGTGCATGACAAGTCAAACTGCTGTGAAAGTATTTGAAATGGTTAAAAAGCTGAAAAACCTTTGAAACCTATGAACTTTAATTTAAACAATCTTTTTTCCCTTAGTTGCTCCTCTTTGTTGCCGTTTTGGAGTCTTTGATATTTGTGTTATTACTTCTACATGTTGTGCATTTATTGCATTTATTTAACTTTGCTTGTGTTCTAATGGTTCCCCGTCGTCTGTAGGCATCAGTTCTAATGTTCCCTCCCTTCTGAAGACATCCTGAACCCAAAAAGACCAGCAGCAGAACACGGGGGGTCTGGAGCCGTTTACTGAGAGCCGCAGAACAGAAAGACATTTTTAATGACGCCACCATGGGACCACTGAGGGGGGGTCCTCTGCTAGTGTGTGGGCGAGGGTCTGCCAGAGGAGGGCTGGGGGAGGCGATACTTGGCCATCTCCAGGTCCAGGTCAGCAAACGTGTAGGGGTTGTAGGAGTGGTGCTGGTAGTTCTTGTAGGTGCTGTTATCCAAAGGTTCCTCCGGTTCTGGAGCTGCAGCTTCTGCACACAAACACACATGATGGGGGGGGGTGTCAAGCATGTAAAGACTGCATCTGCACGCTTAATGATTCTTTGCAGAGAGATCCCTGAAACTCCGTTGCTACTCTACAGCTGAACGTCTTGGATCCGTAGACGGGACCAGAACCTCCTCTGTGGCGACCGCTGCAGAGCTTTGGACATAAAGGATGGACAGAATCCAGTAAGGCTGTGTTCAGACTGGACTCATTTGGTCCCCAAAGTGAACCAGAGTTCGTTTCCCCCGATAATCCAATTTCAGTCCGAATACACCCAAGCGGACCCTGGTCCGGGACCAGAACCCATTTTCTGACCCATCTTTGGAGGTGATCTTGGTTCGTTTCCAACCAATCGGAGTGAGCTTCGGTTCTCCGATATTCCTCAGTCTGACTACAATCCACCCTTGGAGCGTAACAACTGGACCGAAACGGCCGCCGTAGCGACGTAAAGAGAGTAGGAATGTGGGAACAGACGAGCCGCGGACAAATGTGAAACAACGATTGTCGTGTTGTACTACGGTCCGGGTGAGTACTAGATTCTGATTGGCTGCTGAGTGTGCATTAAATAATGATAATCCACATCTAAAAAAGTAGTTCTGGTCACATAGCTCAAATGTTCTGTATCACCGCGCTGGCTTCCTTAAAACAACCTTTATCTTCATCATCCGGACAAAAACAGACGGTTAGAGGAGAACTTTCTGATCTGATGCTTTATGTTACCATGGTGACCATCAGCATAGATGTCGCTTTGCCGCTGCAGTCGAGGATGCTGTGCTGCTGTGACGCCATGCTAAAAGCTGCCTTCTAGTTCTTTAACAGAATTCTCTAAAACAATACCATAACAAAACACAGGGACGAGACACAACTCATTCTGATGAATTCAGGCTCACCAAAACAACTCTTAACATAACACACAACGTGACACACAACGTGACACACAACGTGACACACAACGTGACACACAACGCGACACACATCACTTCTCTCTTTTTCCCCCCGACAATCTATGTCACAAACATGTATCAGCGTATCTTCATACCATAGTCGCTTGATGCTGAATACAGACCAAACCCAAGGTTCAAAGGATTTTTACAGTCTGAATACACCTCAGTCTAAATGGGGGGGGGGGTCGTCACACGAATGTATTTTCCACAGCTGCCAGAGATCCTGGATGTACGAACCTGATAGTGTTCCTCAGTTATCAACAGCAAAAAAACATAAAATGACCGTTTCATTATTTTCTGTCAGATTGAAGATCGTTTGATGGCCGTTGTGTCGATAACCGATGGTGATCGGTCCAGATCCAGAATGTTCAGCTCATGTTCTGGGAGTTCTGATGGGAAATAAGAAACCCAGATCCCCAAATCCTTCAGAAGGGAACCAAAGTCCTCCAAAGACCTCCATCCACGTTACCGAGAAATTCAGACAGAGGGTGGAGGTGTGGGAGGAGAAGAAGGTGGAGGAAGAGAAGAGGGTGGAGGAAGAGCAGAGGGTGGAGGAACAGAAGAGGGTGGAGGTGGGGGAAGAGAAAAGGGCGGAGGAAGAGAAGAGGATGGAGGAAGAGCAGAGGGTGGAGGAGAGGGAAGAGAAGAGGTTGGAGGAAGAAAAGAGGGTGGAAGTGGGGGAACAGAAGAGGGTGGAGGAAGGGAAGAGGGTGGAGGAAGAGAAGAGGGTGGAGGTGGGGGAAGAGAAGAGGGTGGAGGAAGAGGGTGGAGGAAGAGCAGAGGGTGGAGGAAGAGAAGAGGATGGAGGAGGGGGAAGAGAAGAGGGTGGAGGAAGAGCAGAGGGTGGAGGTAGGGGAAAGAGAAGAGGGTGGAGGTAGGGGAACAGAAGATGGTGGAGGAAGAGAAGAGGGTGAAGGAGAGGGAAGAGAAGAGGGTGGAGGAAGAGCAGAGGGTGGAGGTAGAAGAAAGAGAAGAGGGTGGAAGAAGAGAAGAGGGTGGAGGTGGGGGAAGAGAAGAGGGTGGAGGAAGAGAAGAGGGTGGAGGTGGGGGAAGAGAAGAGGGCGGAGGAAGAGAAGAGGATGGAGGAGGGGGAAGAGAAGAGGGCGGAGGAAGAGAAGAGGATGGAGGAGGGGGAAGAGAAGAGGGTGGAGGAAGAGAAGAGGGTGGAGGTAGGGGAAAGAGAAGAGGGTGGAGGTAGGGGAAGAGAAGAGGGTGGAGGAAGAGAATAGGGTGGAGGTGGGGGAAGAGAAGAGGGCGGAGGAAGAGCAGAGGGTGGAGGTAGGGGAAAGAGAAGAGGGTGGAGGTAGGTGAAGAGAAGAGGGTGGAGGTGGGGGAAGTACTGGATTCAGGCTTCCGCTGCACACATGGGTTTGTTTGCACACATCCACGTACTGAAGCCCATGAAACCAACCAGCTTCAATGCGGAAGTCGAGGGTTAATGACGTCCGTTGGACAGCATTGAAGTCAGATTTCTGTCACCTGAGAGGGGGCCACTGACTTAAGAAAGATGACATCATGCAGGGGCGGGGTCATAGATTTGTACTGACATTTGTCTTCACGTGTGAAGGAGGTCATAAGTGACCTCTGACCTTCTGAAGTGCTGTCCACCAGCAGCCGTCACAGACATGTCATCCAACCCATTAACCGGCCTACCTCCTCAGGTGACATGCGTCATGGCAGAGGAATGGTTTCATGTTACGAGAACAGAAGACAGAGAGGTGGCGGGCGGCAGACCTCAGGGTTGTTAGTAAGTTCAGCTGCAGAGACCAGAGGAATGACAGGAGGAGAGGTGGGTGGTGTGGTGTGTACCCTCAAGCTGAAGCTGTCCTGCTCCTTCCAGGACTTGGCCAGGGTCCACCAGTTCCTCCAGGGCCCCTGCAGGGCTGGACGCCTTGCTCTGAGCCTCAGGGTCCACCAGTTCCTCCGGGGCCCCTGCAGGGCTGGACGCCTTGCTGTGAGCCTCAGGGTCCACCAGTTCCTCCGGGGCCCCTGCAGGGCTGGACGCCTTCATCTGAGACTCAGGGTCCACCAGTTCCTCCGAGGCCCCTGCAGGGCTGGACGCCTTACTGTGAGCGTCAGGGTCCACCAGTTCCTCCGAGGCCCCTGCAGGGCTGGACGCCTTACTGTGAGCCTCAGGGTCCACCAGTTCCTCCGAGGCCCCTGCAGGGCTGGACGCCTTCATCTGAGCCTCAGGGTCCACCAGTTCCTCTGAGGCCCCTGCAGGGCTGGACGCCTTCATCTGAGCCTCAGGGTCCACCAGTTCCTCTGAGGCCCCTGCAGGGCTGGACGCCTTGCTGTGAGCCTCAGGGTCCACCAGTTCCTCCGGGGCCCCTGCAGGGCTGGTCGCCTTGCTCTGAGCCTCAGGGTCCACCAGTTCTTCCGGGGCCCCTGCAGGGCTGGACTTCTCGCTCTGAGCTTCAGGAGTTTTGGCAGAAGGGTTCTGTGGTTCTGCAGGTTCTTCAACAGCTTCTGCTCCACCCAAACGTTTAACGGAGGCTTCTGAGACGTCTACAGCAGCTTCCTCAGCAGGGGGCTCTGCAGGGGCTGCAGTCTGGGTTTTGTCTTCAGCTGTGACCTGGACCGGTGATGGAGATGGAGCGTCGCTGGTCGCTGCACGGACTGCAGGAGCGTCTTCTTCTGCGGCCTCTGCAGAAACCTTCTCAACCTCCTCAGATGGAGTTTGTGGACTGCTAGGCTTCGGTGGCTCCAGTTTCTCACCAGAACCTTCATGGAGGGTTTCTTCCACAGGTGGAGCTCCATGTGAGGATACTGGCCCCTTCTGCCCCCCCTGAACTTCAGCCTGATGTCCTGTGTGCTCTGGAAAATGCTCTTCTTCCTCCGCTGAAGACCGCTGCAGCTCTGGAGATGAGGCTGGACCAGCAGACGCGCTCTTCTCATCTTCAGAGTCTGAATCCGAATCGGACTCGCTGTCTGACGAGGAGGACGTCTCATCTGCTGCGGGGTCGCTTGTTTCTGGAGTGGGAGCGCCCTCTGTGGCGGCAGCTGGGACTGCAGCCGTGTCCTCCTCTCCTCCACCCGCCTCCTCAGCAGGAGGCGATGCTCGGTCAGGGGTGAGCTGAGCCGAATGGGAAGAGGAGATCGCTGACTCAACCTCAGATGGAGCACCGGATGGAAAGGAGGAGGAGGAGGTGCTTGTGGACTCAGCTTCTCCCACACTGTTGGTGAGGAGAACTGCAGGCTGCCGAGTCCTGACGGGAAAGCCGACAGCGCTCTTGTAGGCCAGCAGGGCGTCCCTGAGGTCTGGAGCCTCTGCTGCTGAGGAGAACGTAGACGCACACAGGCAGGTTACAGGAACACGCAGAACCACAGCTTTCTGCCCACCAAACCCAGAAACAGCTCCACAAAGCCGCAGAGGAGGAGCAGCTGCACCCACTCCTGATCTCCTCCATGCTAGACGCTCCTGGATATGAATTCAGAGAGAGTTCAGCAGGAAAGTCATTCAGCCTCTGAGAGAAGGAACGTCTGCAGCAAACCACACCCACTCATTCTGCACAGGACCCTCACACCTGCACAGAGCAGGACCCTCACACCTGCACAGAGCAGGACCCTCACACCTGCACAGAGCAGGACCCTCACACATGCACAGAGCAGGACCCTCACACCTGCACAGAGCAGGACCCTCACACCTGCACAGAGCAGGACCCTCACACCTGCACAGGTGTCTTTCTACACGCACAGAACCTGAGAGGCAGCCAGAGGCAGAGCCTTACTTTTCTCAGCGGCTTTCTTCTTCCGGCCGGGTTTTGTTGGGTCTTCGGTTTTGGTGCAGAAGCTCACAGCTGAGCGGCTCCTCAGCAGACCCCAGCGGTCCGCCTGGAGGCCCTGCAGAGGAGCACAGAACATCAGAACCGAACTCACGGATCAGGTCTGCTTCAGCCCCTCCAGCACAGCAGAGGATTCCAGGTTTCTGGACCTGACAGAACTAAACCAAGAGTCCTGCAGTCTCCCAGAGACCTCCATTAAACTGAAGTTCTCCTAAGTTCTGCAGAAGACCCGGAACCCCGCGGGTCCACCTCTGCGTGTCTGAAGGAGGTGAGGCGGGGAAGCGTTTGGACTCAAAGTTCCTCTTCTATGGGTCTCGGTGTCAGAACTTCATATGTATCGTTTCATCTGAACATGAACGTCATCAACAGAGAGGAAACGCCAGTTTTCCCGCCAACAACATGTCTCATTCGGTTCACTTCAGATGACAAGCCTCGGTTCTGTTCGGGTCGATTCTTACCTTGAAGGAGCTCAGACGTAACAAACGGGCCGCCATCTTTACGTACGACTCCTGTGTGTGTCCGGGTGGAAACTCGGCACAGACGGACAGAAAGGTTCCTGCTTCTTTCCGTGTCCGACAGCGGCCTCGTGTGGCGGAAAAACGCATCTGGATAAAATCCGAACCCACTAAAAATCTGCTTAAGCCGCCTTTACACTGCAGGTCTTGATGCTCATATCCGATTTTCTGACTATTTTCGATATTTTTGACGACCCGCTTACATCATCTTTTAACCCTGTGTGACCCCCCCCCTTCCATTTACGTGTTCTCCCTACCATGACAAAGGTGGATAAAGGTGGAAAGATTTCATGTAATCCATGGACACCAGTGAAGATCACAAACCATTGAAGAAAAAAGGTTCAGAGCACTGTCTAGTGGGTCTAGATGACCCAACTCCCAATGGTAAAGTGCCTAGGACAGAACAAGGGTTACAAGTGACCCGTATCTGATTTTTACATTTACACTATACCATGCTGAAACTATCAAACGTAGACGTTCTGAGGACTACGTAGCAGCATTTCCGCATTCCGCGGACCTCTTTCGTACTTTTGTGATTGCGGTTGTCATGGAGGCAAGGCGGAAGGAGGCGTTGCCTTGGGCGCTCCTGACGGGATGCACGGGGGAGTAAAAAGGAGGGCTGGTCGGCCGTCTTATGTGCTTTCTCTGAGTTTTGAATGAGGAAGTGTTTGCAGACGTGCTGTACTAACAGTTTGATCCAAATGTTGAATCTTTCCTGCGCGATGACTTCTCTTTTCCGACCGTAGTCAGAAACACACGGGAGATTTCCTCGGGGTTCTCTTTTCCGTTCTGAACCCTCAGCCTCCAGAGTGGGCTAAGAAAGACTCCAAAACTTTTGGGTGAGACACCTTATTTTTAATTTACGGTTCTCCCACAGTCCCCCGCTCCACGCTCACACTCACTCTCTCTCCTTACACACACGCAAACACGCGCGCTCACACACACACACGGTCCCCATCATACACGCCCCCCAAAGAAATAAACGGCTTCTAGCCTGTTCCAGAGCAACGGTGTCCCGCTTCATTAGTTACCGTTTGCGTCCGGACCGGACATAACAGTGGTTTCCAACTACGGTCTGAAGCCTGAGGCTGAAAGGTAACACGCTGACAGCAACATCAGCACTAAAGCACCTTAATAAGTCATGTGATCTCAGTTGGTGGTGTCCTGAGTTGACGTCACTGACGTACGACTCGCATTTACTGGGGAATATCCGATTTGTCTGCTTACATGGCACACGCTAATGCACGTATCCGATTTGTTTCCGATTTATTTCCACATACGAGAGAGGCCTGTATCCGATCTGAGAAAAACGGAATCCATGCGCTTTTGTCCTGCTTACACGTTCACCGATCATATCCGATCTGTGCCACAAGAGAGGAAAAGATCGGAATTGGGTCACTTGAACAATGCAGTGTAAAGGCGGCCTAAACCCTGAAACGTACTGGGTCAAACCGGAAAAAGAGATTTCCGTCTTTCTGGGGTCAACCTGTCTATGATCTTCATGAACAGGTGAGATCTTTTCTTGGTGAATTCCAGGTGGAGGTGAGACTGCACCAAGGATCAGCTTTGCACTCCTTTTGTCACCATGGTGACGGGCAGCCGGACTGATGAGGTTAGACAGGAATCTCTGTGGATCGTGATGTTTGCAGATGACACTGTGGTCTGCAGCGACCAGGTGGAGGAACATCTAGAGAGGTGGAGGTTTGGAGCAGAATGAAGATCAGCTGGAGTCAGACAGAGTGTCTCTGTGTGACTGAGAAGAACTCCAGAGGAGCGGTGAGGTCAAGGGAGCAGAGGTGGAGAAGGTGGAGAGTCCAGAAGAACACAGAGGTAAAGAGGCGTCTCCAAACAGGTTGGAACAGGTGGAGGAAGGTTTCAGGTGTGACAAAAGATAAGCTGTAGCAGACGTGGTGAGAGCAGCCGTGTTGTTGGTCTGAAGCAGAGCTGGAGGCAGCAGAGAGGAAGATGCTGAGCTTCTCTGTGGGACCAGGATGGATCAGGAATGAATCCATCAGAGGATCAGATCATGGATGTTCTAGAGATCAATGCAGGGAAGCAGATGGAGACGTTTGAGAGGAGGAACAGTGATGATGATGGTAGAAGGTTGGAGATACCAGGAAAGAGAGGAAGACCAAAGATGAGGTTCATGGATGAAGGAGGAGATGGATGAGGAGGGGCAGATGGAGGCAGATCATGGCTGCATCGCCCTACAGGGAGCAGCTGAAAACCTTGTTTGGATGCTTGAACTTCTTGAGAGGTTTTAGCCTAAAGCACACCTGTAGAACAATGACGACACCTGAGCGGACGAAGTGACAAAGAAAAGCTCACAGAAACTTTATTTCAGACAAATGTGGGAACAACATTTCTGAGAAAAGGACAGTTTTTGTTCAGAAAGAAAATTGGATCTAAAGAATACGAATATATTCTTCAGTGAAGTTTCCATCATGACAGGTTCTGGAAAAGATGCAGAACCACCTGGTCTACCCTCTTTCTGTAATGACAAACTACCCCCCACCCAACACAGAAACACCCATGCCCCCCCAGAGTCCAGATCCTCCACTTTCCTCCTGGAGCTTCAGGCAGATGATTCACTGGAGGAACAGGAGAAGGTTCTTCTGTCCTCCTTCACTTCTGTGAGCCTTCGTCCAGCCGAGGCTCTGAAACACACAG